>BDRX01000009.1:224169-383866 GCA_003203535.1 Raphidocelis subcapitata
GGGCGGGCTCGTCCAGGCCCAAACCGCGGCGCCGCTGCAACAGCCGCTGCCCCCCCAAAAACCAAGCATCCCCCGCACCCGCGACCAGAAGGAATTTCGACATCGCCGTTAGCTCCAGCCCCGCCACGCCCCCCAGCCCCTGCAGCGCCAGCAGCGCGCCGTCGACGGACCCGCCCCCGATGCCCGCCGCCGACGCGCCCGGCTCGAACGACCGCGCGAACGCCGCCGCGCGGCCCGAAGCCGCCTTGAAGAGCTCCGCCTCGCGCGACTCAAACCCCGCGTCCGAGGCGAGCTGCGCGCCGTCCGAGGCGGCGGCGCCGAGGGGCTTCGTGTACGCCGGCCACAGCTGGTCCGCGGCGGTGCGGAGGTCTGGAAGGCAGAGGGACACCTTGGAGGTGGTCGCCAGAAGCAGGGAGTCGAGGAAGCGGCTGTACAGCCCGGCGTCGGCGCCCGATGGCGCGGCGCGGAGCAGGAGGTCGCGCAGCTGGTGGGGGGTGTACTGCTGGAAGCACACCACCTGGCGGGGTGTTTGGCGATTGAGGGGAGGGGGAGAGGAGGATATGTAAGGGCGCGTTGGCTGTCGTGGTGTCAGGCCGATCGATGTGGGGAAGCGAAGTTGTGTGCTGGGCTTGGCGGCTCAGCAGCCGCTAGTGCTGCAACCCTGCGCCTCCCCCAAACCGACCCAGCGGCCGCGCCCACCTGCAGCGAGCAGCACTGCCCCAGGCACGCCAGCGCGCCCGTCCCCGCGTCCGCGCCGCTGATGAGCACGAACGACAGCGCCAGCCCCGCCTGCTCCCGCAGCTGCAGCAGGCCGCGCAGCACGGGCGCGCCGTCGCCGGGGCGCGCCGCCGCATCGTCGCCCATCAGGAGGTGGTGCACGTCGTCCAAAACGACGACCCGCTGCTGCTGCTGGCGCCGCTGCTGCTGCTGCTGCTGCTGCTGCTGCTGCTGCTGCGGGCCCTGGTCTCGCTCGCCACAGGCGTCGACGCCGCAGAGGGCCTGGAGGTCTGCAATCAGGGTGGCTTCGGACCCCGTGGGCGCGGCATAGCCCGCAGCGCGCTTGCGTTTGCCGCCGCCGGCGCCGCCGCTGGTGGCGGAGAGCTGGCTGAGGATGGAGGAGAGCGTGGCGCGCAGCTTCGAGGAGCGGGTGCAGCGCACGTAGGCGTGCGCGCGGCGCGCCACGATGGCCCTGGCGGCGGGGAGGGTGCGCGGCGGGAGCGGCGGGTCGGGGGCGCGGCGGCGAGGGAGGGGGGGCGCGTTTGGCGAGGGCGCGCACGCCGCTCCGCTGCGCGGCCCTCTGCCTGCGCTCGACCCACGGCCGCGTGCCCACCTCACGACGCTCGTCTTGCCGGTGCATGCAGGCCCATGCACCAGTATGTCCGGCGCGAGGCGCTGGTACAGCAGGGCCAGCAGCTGCTCCACCTGCGGCTCGCGGTGCGGCCACTCTGCCTGCAGGCGCTGCAGCTCGCGCGCCAACTCGGTCGACATGGCGACGAGCGCCGCTGACGAAGAGCACTTGCAAATCCCGCGCTGCCTACGTCTGTCCTGGAGCGGCTTTGGCAGGGGAAAGGAGCCCCGCGGGGTTTCGCGCTCAACCAGATCGCTTTTGAGTTTTCCGCGCGTAGAAGAGGAGGGTTTGTACACTCTGGTGTTCTGAAACAATCTATCTAATCGCGTCGATGGCCAGAGCGAGAGAGGAAAGCGTCTGCTCGGGTGCCGCCGCCGCCACCGCCGCCGCCGCATTCAACGATCCGCTTCGAAATTTGAAGCCAGCCGGTGATCTGCATACGGTAAGGAGCCCCTTGCCACCACCAACGAAGCGAAGATTTGTTGCTCTTTACCGGTGTGTATCAAAGAATTCGGCCGATTCGAGGGATGTAGGGGTTTGCTTTGCAGTGGGGTCGCTCGCGCGGGGCGGCAGCAGCAGCGGTTTGGTGCAGCCAGGGCGCCCGCAGCACGTGCGGCACACTGCGCGGTGCCGTGCCATGCTGCATCACGTGCTGCGCACATGCTGCGGCGCCGGCGCCGCGCCCGGCGCGGCGCGGGGGTGTGAGCGCACTCGGCGGGGCCCCTCCTGCCGCAGGGCGCGGCGGGCAGGCCGCCTTTCAGTTGTTTCTACTGCGGCCAACGTGTCTGTTGGGATGCCAACGGCGGCGACGGCCGCGACGGGCCCGCCCGACGAATGGCACGGGGATGCGCTAAGGCAAAAGCGAGGGCCGAGGCAGCGGCCCACTGGCGGCCGGCCGCGCGCGCCGGCAGCGCGCCCGGCGCGCGCGCGGCCGGCCGGCCGCGCCCACCTGCCCGCGGCCGGCGCGGGCGCTCTCAGTCGAGCCAGCTCTCTTCGGGGGCGCGCTCGGGGCGGGCGCAGCGCGGCGCGGAGCAACGCGCGGCCAAGGTGGGCAGCAAAGGCCGGGGGGGCAGCCCAAGTAACAATGGCGAGCGCGGCGGCAACGGGGGGCGCTAGGGTACAGTGGGAGGCCGGAAGAGAGGGGCGGTTGGTTGTTCGACGACACCAAGGATCGTGCCAAAAACGAGGGGCGCCGGCGCCGGCGCCGCTTTTCGCGCGCCGCCGGCGGCGCGGCGCCCCGTATGGGAGCGAACTACACGAATGGGGAGGGTGGGAGGGGGGGGGCTGCGTTGGGAGGAGGTGCCGGTGGTTGTTGGTTATGTAGCGTCAATTGCAGAGGCGGCGGGGGCGGAGGGAGGGCCGTGCGCGCGCGCGCTTGCGCGTGCGCTGCACCCGCATTGGGTGGAGGGTCCGTGCAAATGATGTGTTGCAGAGGCGTGCGCGAGGCGCGGCCCGGCGTGCATGCGGCGGCGATGGCGTGCCGCCGTATGTGTTGGCCGCACGTTTCAGTGCGCCGGGGCCCGCGCCACGGGGCCTCTGGGGTTGGACCCGTTGAGTGCGTGCGCGCGCGTGGGGAGCGGATGGGGAGGGAGCGGCAGCGGGGGCGGCGGCGCGGGGCCTTGCAGCGCCAGGCCCCCGGCGCCGCAGCGCCGCGCCCTCACGCCGCGCTCCGCAGCACGAGCGAGTTCCCGCTGCGCCGCAGCCACGACAGCCGCGGCGCCGGCAGGTGCAGCGTCTGGCGGCCGCCGCTGCCGCCGTAGGCGATGCTGCCGACGTCGGAGCGGCTGGTCTGCGTGTCCAGCAGGCTGCCGCAGCTCGCGGACTTGCGCATGCTGGCAAGCAGCGGGCTCGCGCCGCGCTCGCCCAGCTGCGCTGTGAGCAGCGCCTCCACCGTCGCCGACGGCGCGCCGGCGCCCGCGCCCGCCGCGAGCGACGGCGGCGCCGCAGCGGCCGCCGCCGCCGCCGCGCCGCCCGCGGCCGTGGCGGCGGCCGGCGCGGCTGCCGCCGCGGGCGCGGCGGGCCCGCGCGCGGCCAAGCGCTGGCGCGTGGCGGTGGCTATCGCGCCAGACATGCGCGAGGCGGAGCCGCCGAGCCAGGCAAAGCCCCGCAGGAAGGCGGGCCCGCCAGCGCCAGGCCCGGCGGCGCCGCCCTCGGCGCCCGCGACGAGCGCAAACCCCCGAGACGACGCGGCGGCGGCGCCGCCGCGCTGCGCGGCGCCCCAGCCCGCGCCCACGCGCTGCAGCGCGAGCGCCGCGCCGCTGAAGCTGCGCCCGAGCTGGTCCCGCACCCGAGCCACCGCGCCGCGCCCGCCGGCGCCGGCGCCTTTGGTGAGCGCGAGCGTGGCCTGGCGGCCGGCGGCGCCGCTGTCGGCGGCCGGCCCCCCGAGCGCGGCCGCGCCCGCCCCGGCGCCGCCGATCGCGACGGCGCCGCTGGCGAGCGGCCGCCGCAGGCCGGCGGCCATGACCGCCGTCGGCGCGGCGAGCAGCGTGGGCAGGTGCAGGCCGCTGGCAAACGCGCCAAAGCCGCCAAAGCCCTTGCCCGCCACGGCGGCGGACGCCGACGCCGAGGCCGACGCCGCGGCGGTGCCGCCGCCCGGCGCGGCGGTGGCGGCCGCGAGCGCGCCGCTGAGGTGCAGCTGCGCCGACCGCAGCAGCGGCATCAGCGGCAGCGCCTGCGCGAGCAGCCCGCCGCCCGCGCCCACGCTCTTGGCGTGCGCGATGGCCGCGAACGCCTTGAGGTGGGTCAGCGTCACCCGCCCCGTCATGCCCAGCAGCGCGGCGGCGCCGCCGGCCTGCAGGCGGCTCCAGTTTCCGATGTCGGTCGCAAACTGCCCCGCCTCTATGAACCAGCCGTGCCACGGCGTCTGGCCGCCGAAGCGGGTTTTGAAGTGGTGGCGCTTGAGGTGCTGCGTGGAGTGCTCCATGCCGGTGGCGTACTGCACGAGCGCGTTCACGTAGTGCCTTTGGGGTTGGGGGTTTGGTTTTGTGTTGGGGGGGGGGCGGGGTTGGTTTTGGTTGGTCACTGAGCGGCTGGGGGGAAGAGGGGGCGGGTGATGCGCAGCGCCAGCATGCCAACGGGGTGGGGGCCCAGCAGCGCGCCACACCCACGCACCTGCAGTCGTTCTCGTGCAGGCGGTACGTTTTGGCGCGCCCGCTGTTGTACATCCGCACCTCGTCCAGCGACAGGTTGGTGCGGCCGACATACATGTGGGCCTCGGGCAGCGACTCCAGCTCGCGCTCCCGGATCTCACCCGTGGCGCCGCGCCTGTTGTTTTTCGCAAAGGGCGCGGGTGCGGGTGCGGCGGCGGGGGTTTCGGCGGCGCGGCGCGCAGGGACATGGGGCGCGGGGGCATGGGGCGACACGGCAGGCCCGGGTGTGCGGGCGGGTTGAGGAGGGCAAACGGCCGCGCCGCCGGCACGGGCCTTTCGAGGAGCGCGCCGCCCGCTGCCGCGGCGCCCCTCCGCACGCGCCCCTCCGCACCTCGGCTGCGCGTGCGCCTGCACCTGCGCCTGCACCTGCTCGTCCTCCCACGCTGCCGCCATCGCCAGGACCCCCAGCGCGGGCGCGCTGGGGCAGGCCCGCAGCCCGTCCGGCGAGTGCTGCTGCTGCTGCTGCTGCTGGCGGGCGCGCCGCAGAAAGGCGGCGAGCGGGCCGTTGACCTTTTCCACGTCGCCGCCCTGCGGCCCAAAGTCAAACTGCACGTACTTGCCATCGGGCGTCCGGAAGACGGTCATGTAGTGACAGATGCCGATGTCGACGAGCGACCTCTTCATCTCGGGTGTGAGCCGCCTGAACAGCGCCCCCCCAAACTCGCTGAACGCCCGGGACACGACGTACACCTCCAGGCAGCCGCAGCCCGCGCCCGCCGCGGCGCAGCCGCAGCAGGGGCCGGGCGCGGCGGCGCCGCTGTTGGCGCACGCCGCGCGGAACGCGGGGGCCGAGGCGATGCGGCGCATGTGGCGGGGGGCCGCCGCGCCGTCGGGCGCGGAGCCGCCGCCGGCGCCGGCGCCGCTGGTGCTGGGCGCGCCGCGGCGGTCGTTGAGCGCGGACGCGTCCGCAGCTAGCTGATCGCAGCCGCCGGCGGCGGCGGCGGCGCCGCCGCCGCCGCCCGCTGCGGCGTCGCGCAGCGCCGAGGCGAGCGCGCTCATGTGCGATCGCCCCGCCGCGGCTACAGCCTTGCTTGTGCCCCGCGGCCGCGCGCCGGCCCGAATGGGGCGCCCTGCGGTTTGGGAAGGGACGCGGCGGCGGGTGTCGGGTAATCGATCGCGTGCGCGCGCGCGCGCGCGTCCTCACTCGCCGCGCCGACCGATGCGGCGCGGGCCCGCGGCCCCAGTGGTGGGCCTGGCCGCCGCGTGGGTGTGAATGGTGGCACGATCCCGAGCAATTGAGGGCCGCGGGGCCCGCGGCCGGGGGGGTGCGTTGCGCTGCTTGCCGTTGCCGCGACCACGACCGAACCTCCCCGATGCCGGCGCCCCAAGGCCGCTGCCGCCCAACGTCGGCTGCAATGGTCGCGCCGCTGCCGATCGAATCCGCACCACCAAGCCAGGGCAGCTCGCGGAGGCGGGTTCGCGCTGGGGGGGTGCCACTTCTTGGGGCCAGGCCTCCCCAGCCCCCAAGGACCCAGCCCGGGGATTCAAAAACCCACCTTGCGAGGATGCGCGCTCTGCTCTGTGCGCGCGGTCGCAGGCCGCGACCTGCTGCACGCGGCTTCAAAAATGAATATCCACGATTCCCGAGTAGCTTCTCCGCGCGTAAACAACACCGCAAGGCGATCGGAACTGCCGTTAATGTGTCGCTGGAACCCAAGCGGGCGGGGCAGCGACGGGGCAGCGGCGAGTGCAACCCCCGCCGCCCGAGGCACCCCCCCCCCAAAAAAGCCCTTGCCGTTGCCTGAGAGCCTACCGGACATATTTACACTCCTTTCAGGCCTCAGAAGAACCCCTGGGGCTCATAAAGGGCTTGCGTATGCATTGACACCCACACGAAGCGTTTGCTGGCCCCGCCAGCCCCCGCCGCCCTGCGTCCTGCGAACAAAATCCGTCCAGCCCAGCCAAGCCCCCCCAAAAAGCGCGTCGGAACCGCGGAGCCCCCCTCCAAAAGCGCGCACTCAGTAGCCGGCCAGCCGGTCGCGCACCGCAGCGTCGATTGCGGGGTCCGTCCGCCGCAGCGCCACCAGCCCGCTCGGCACCAGCGACACGAGCGCGCCCCGCCGGTCCGGCGCCGAGTGCGGCGCCATCGCCACCACGAACCGCTCCCGCACGAGCCGGCTCACCGCCAGCCCCAGCAGCGCGTGCGCGTCCACGCCGCCGTCGCCCAGCATGTCCTCGCCGCAGATCTCGGCCAGCAGCCGGTCGGACGCGAGCCACGCGCCGCCGGCGAGCGCCAGCGCGCGCAGCACGACCATGCAGGCGCGGTTGAGGCGCCGGTCCGACGCCGCGGCCTGCACCCACGCGAGGTGGTCGTCTATCACTGCCAGCTCGTTCTCCCGGTCCCGCGCCGTCGTCGCGCGCCCCACCGCGCCGCGGAAGTGCACGTGCAGGCTCAGGGTCTTCCACGCCCGCATGCAGACGATCTTCTCGTACGCGCTGAGCCGCGACGCGGGGGCGTTGTGGATGGCGGCGCACCACGTGTGGATCGGGGCCCGGCCCGGCTCCACGCCGCACTCTGCGGTGAGCCACTCCTCCAGCGAGAGGCGCGCCACCACCGCCTCGCTGGCGAGCTCGTGCCTCGTGAGCTGCCGCGGCGGCGGCGGCTGCATCGGCGGCAGGGGCGCGGCGAACTCGGGCTGCCAGTCGGCCGGCATGGGGTCGGCCTTGCTGATGGGCGCGGCGGCGTCGCCGGCGGGGGCGGGCGGCGCGGGCGCCTCGGCGGCGGCGGCGGCGGGCGGCGCCGCCGCCTCGGCCGCCGCCTCCGCCTCTGCCTCCGCCCCTGGCCCCGCCTCGGCCGCGCCGTCGCACGCGCCGCAGTGGCGGCACCGCCGCCGCCCCTCGGCCCCCTCCTCCGCCGCCCCCGCGGGCGCCGCCGCCGCCGCGGGCGCCGGCAGCGCCGCCGCCGGCCGGCCGCGCCGCTGCGCGTGCCGCTCCTGCTGCGCCAGCCAGCGCTCGTGGTCGGCGGCGATGGCGGCGTATGCGTCCGCCGGCGCGGTGCCCCCCTCGTCGCCGTCGTCCTCGTCGTCGCTGTCCATCAGGACCGCCGCGATCGCGTCTCCGGCGTGGCGCGCTTCGGCCGCGGCGGCCGCGGCGGCCGCGGCGCGCTCGGCGGCGGCCTGCAGGCCGCGCGCTTCGAAATCGGCCCCAAAGTCGTCGCCGCTACCGCCGGCGTCGCCGTACGCTCCAAACCCGCCGCCGCCGCTGCCCCCCGCGCCGGCGCCAAACGCGTCGGCAAAGGCGCCGCCCTCGCCGCCAAAGCCGTCGACGCCGTCAAAGCCGTCGCCGCCGTCGAACTCGTCCCCGCCCGCGCCGGGGCCCGGCGCAAACAGCTGCACCTCGAGCGCGGGCCAGCGGCCGGCGGGCAGCACGCAGAAGCGGCCCTTTGAGCGGCAGACGAGGCCCTCCGCGACCAGCTGCTGCACCGCGTCGAAGCTGCGGTCCGATCATTCGCACCACACGCGCCCGTCGCCGCCGATGCTCTGCGGATTGGAGGGTGGGCGCGTGCGGGGGCGGGGGTGGGCGCGTGCATGCTTGTGGGCCGGGGTGCGTCGCAGGCGGCAGCTCGGCGGCATGCGTTCGGGCGGCCTCAGCATGCGGGCTGCAGGGCGGCCACGCCCGCGCCCGCGCAGCGCGCAGGGCAGACGCAGCCACCCGCGGCGCCCGCGCGGCCACGCGCCCCCTCGCGCGCGCGCGCGCGCCCACCTCGGCCGCCGCCGCCGCGGCGACGCCGCGCCGCAGCACGGCGCTGAGCTGGCCGTGCCAGTGCGTCTCCCGGTTTGCCAGCGCGTAGCGCACCGCCGCCAGCCGCTCCGCGTGCTGCGCCAGCGCGGCGCCGTCGAAGGCGCCGGCGGCGAGCATCCCCTCGGCGGTGCGCAGCGCGCCAAACAGCGTCAGCTGGGGGGCGGGCGGGGGTTTGGGTGTGTGTGTGTTGTGTGTGTTGTGTGTGTTGTTGTGGAGAGAAGGGGGGCTGTTGCAGCGAATTCGAGGAAGGGGGGGAGTCTAAGGGCCACGGCCTCAGCGGGAGGCCCGGCCGCGGGGGGGCTGCCTGCCGCAAACCAGCCAGATCAGGTGGCCAAGTCCCCAGCACCCGCGCGCCACCCCGCCCAGGCCACACCAACTATAAAGGTGAGTAAAGCTGATGAACAAAGCCAATCAGCCAAGCCTCACCTTATCGTAGTAAGAGAGCGGCGCCGACAGCAGGGCCGGCAGCACCTCGTCGTCATCCACGCCCAGGAAGTCCGCCACCCCTTCCACCAGCTCAGCGGCCGCGGCCTCTCGGCGGCGCTGCCGCGCGACCTTGCGGCGCCACGAGCCGGCCACCATGGGCGCGGCGGGCCGGTGCGCCTCGGGGGTGCGGCGGCGGGGGGCGGGGAGGCGGCGCCTGCGCGTGCGTGGGGGGCGGCGGGTAGGGCTGCGTTTCGGGGCCGGTGCCTGCGCTCGGCCTGCGCTCGGCCTGCGCCGGCCTGCCGCAGCGCCACCCGCGCGCCGCGCCGCGCCGCTGGACGGCGGGCCGCGCCCGCCGATCAGCCCCGTCCCCGCCCCGCGCGACGAAATCTCGCAAGACGCGCGCTCAAGCGGGCTTACCTGTGTCGCGCGGCCTGCGGGCGCCTCTGTCTGCGCCCGGGCCCGGCGGGTGTCGGGTCGCACTATGCAAGTCAAGGGGGGGAAATATGCGATGAGTGGATTGCGCGCGGAGGGACAGATGGGGGCTTGCGGCGCCTCGCGGGAGGGTTTGCGCCGTGCAGCGAGCGCAGGGACGGGCGCGACTGCCCCCAGACCGATGCCGCCAACCCGGATTTGGAAGCCCGTGGCTGGCTAGGGGCCGCCCTGTGCGCAGCGGGGAGCGCCTCGTCGCGCAGGCGGGGGCGCCTCGTCGTGGGGGGGGACTAGTCATGCAGGGGGCGGGGGGCGCCAGCGGGGCGCCTCCTGCGCGAGGGCTTTGCACAACACGCTGCCGCCGCCTCGCCGCAACCCCAGCCAACCCTCCGCCGCCCGCCCAGCCCCTTGCTGCCCCGCTGCTGACAAAGGCAGCCGCTCCGGGCCGCAGCTGCCGGCGCTGTTGCCTTACTCACGGGCGCGCGCGGGCCGACCGTGCAGTGGCAAAGGCGGCCGCATCCGGGCGCGCCCCCTGTGCGCGGGCCGGAACGCTGCAAGGAGTGCAGGGCAGATAAGCCGGGAGGGGGGGTGGGGGGCCAGGAGGCCGGGAGGCGGCTAGCTATGGAGGGGAAGAGAAGGCCGCCGCCGCGCCTGGCAGGCAAAGGATGCAATAGGCGGGGCGCGCGGTGGGGAGGGGCGGCGAAAGAAAGGGATCGGCGGGGTCTGCGCGGCAAGTCCGGGCGGGCCCGCCTTGGGGGCTTCTCCGGGCCGGCGGGGCCGGGGCCCGAATGCAGCCTCTCAGGCCCGCCCCGAGGCCGGGCCGGCCCGCGCCGCGCCCCGGCGCGCGCGGCGCGGCGCGCCCCTGATCGATCAGGGCAGGGTGTACGTGGGGTCGTAGCTGGGCGTGACGTAGCCGCCCGTGGTGGTGCGCAGCTTGATGCCCACGGGGTCGTGGTACACGTTCTTCCACTGCCAGCTCATTGGGGGGGGCGCGGCGACCTGGGGTGGGGGGGAGAGGTGGGCGCGGGCTCGGCGGGGCGACAAACTGTGCAGGCGTGCGCGGCCGGGGCGCGGCGGCCGCGGCGCTGCGAAAGAGGGCGCTCGAGGGGGGCTTGCTTGAGCGGCCGGTTCGACCAGCGGGTTTGACCCGCAGGTTTGTTTGACCGGCAAGTTTGACCGGCTGCTGCTTGATGACCCCCCCCCCACCTTTGACTCCTCCACCGCCGTGTCCACCTCCTTCTTGGCCTTCTTCTCTATGGCCTTGACCTCGCCCGCGTCCACGCCCTGCGCCAGCAGCAGCTTCTTCACGCGCTCCACGGGGTCGCGCTCCTGGAAGGTGGGGGTGTTGTGTTTTTTTGG
The DNA here is from genome assembly GCA_003203535.1 of Raphidocelis subcapitata. Taxonomy (NCBI): domain Eukaryota; kingdom Viridiplantae; phylum Chlorophyta; class Chlorophyceae; order Sphaeropleales; family Selenastraceae; genus Raphidocelis; species Raphidocelis subcapitata. The sequence continues at coordinate 234,622 of BDRX01000009.1, forward strand.
GGGGGGGAGGAGGGTCCGTTCAGATAGGGCTCCATTCCACTGCACAATCGCCAGCGCCACCAGGGCGTTGGAAGGGGCTGCCAGTTAGGAAGCCAGGTCCCCGTGCATTCCACTCTCCTTGCGGCAGGCCCCCTCAACCCCCAAAGAGCTCCCATGCCCGGAGACGCCCCCCCCCCAAACCCCAAAAGATCCCCCGTCCTTTCAAGGCGGCCCCCAAAAGATCCCCCGGCGCGCCTGCCGCATGGTGGAGATCTCGTCGCGCGTGCGGTAGGTGGAGCCGGGGTCGCTCATGGAGTGGCCGTGGTACCTTTTTGGGGGAGGGTGGGGTTGGGGTTGGGGTTGGGGGTTTTGGGGGTGGGGGTGGGGGAGTGGTTGAAGGGGCGTTGATGAGGGGTCGAGGCCGATGCCGGGAGCAGCTGATCCTGGAAACAGGTGGCAAAAGTTGGCAGAGGCGGCGTGAGCAGGGAAAGGCGGCGTGCACAGGGAAAGCGGCAAAAGTTGCGTAAGGCGGCTCATGCAGCACAAAAGGCAGCACAAAAGGCAGCAAAACACAGGCAAAAGGCAAAAGGCGGCAGGCACCTCCCCCCCCTTACCTGTATGTGTCCATCTCCAGGATGATGGGCCCGTTGTCCAGCACGTGCTGCTTGGCAAACGCAACAGCCTGGGGGGAGGGGGCGTTTTGGGCATTTGGTGTGGGTGGGTATTGTGGGTCGCGGCGTGGCTCGCGCTGGCGGCGCTTGAAAGAAAGGGGGAAGTGCGGCGTAGCGGCGACAGCGGCGGGGAAAAACAGGGCCGGCCCGCCCGCCAGCCCGCAGTGGCGGCCGAGTGCCGAGGAGGTAAAAGCCGCCACACCCCCCCCCCCCCCTTTCCCCCCCCCCCCCCCCCCCCGAAACCAAAGGTGCGCTCCCTGCTGTCGCGCTCCCCCGAGCTGGACGCCGCCATCGCGGGCAGCACCTACGTGTTCCACGTGGCCAGCCCCTTCCGCTTTGACGGGGACCCCCAAAAGGGTGCGCGCGCCTTTTAAACGGGGTGGGGTGGGGTGGGGTGTGTGTGTCAGGGGGAGGGCTGGCGGGTGGTTTTGGTGGTCGGCGGCGTTTGCCCCGCAGCGGCTGTCTTTGCAGGGCCAGCGGCCGGTCGGGCCCCAGGGCTGCCCCCCGCATCTATTAAACCCCGCCCCCTCCCCGTGCCCTCCTACACCCCCCCAACTTCCCTCCTCCCCCCTCCCCCCTCCTCGCCGCCCCTTACCCCCCCCCCAACAAACAGACGTGATTGAGCCGGCCATTGAGGGCACCCGCGCGGTGCTCACCGCCGCCGCCGCCGCGTCCCCGCGCCCCGCGCGCGTCATCGTCACCTCCAGCGTCTGCGCCATCCACGACCAGCACCAGAAGCACGTGCCGCTGGCGGGGCGGGACGGCAAGTGAGCGGGGAGGGGGTGGGGTGGGAGCTTCCCGTGCGAGCGCTTCTGTGTGGCTGTGTGAAGGCGCCAACGCCCGTGCGGGCGCGCACACAGCTGGCACGCATGCCGGGCGGGTGGACGCGAGGCCAGTGTCGGCTGCGCCACAAACGCGCCGCGCCCCTGCGCGAGCAGGCTCCAACACCTCCCAACGCCCACAGCGCCTTCAAGCCCCCCCCCCCAACAAAAGGTACAGCGAGGAGGACTGGAACACCGCCAGCACGCCAGAGGCAGAGCCCTACTGGGTGTCAAAGGTAGGGGGGGTATTGGAACGCGATCGCGTTCGCACTGCCGGCGTGCGCGAGGCGGCTCCGCCCCGCGCCGCCGTGCTCCGCCGATCGAAGGCGCTCGAGCCAGCGGCGCGAGGAGCAAAAAGCGGCCGACCAAAGGCGCGATCCAGTGCCGCCCCGCAGCTCAAAACCGCCCCCCAATTCAAAACCGCCCTGCCCCCCCCAGATCGAGGCCGAGAAGCTGGCCTGGGAGCTGGCCTCAGAGCTGGGCCTGGACGTGGTGACCATCCTGCCAAACTTTGTGCTGGGCCCGGTGGCGGGGCCGCTGGGGGGCAGCGGCGTGTCGGTGGGCTTCCTCAAAGACTTCCTGGAGGCGCCGGGGGGCAAGGTGGGGGGGGTTGTTTGGGATGTGGCGCGTTTTGGGGGGTGTTGGCATGGTTTCGCTGGGTGTTGGCGTGTTTTGGCAGCGTCCGCCCCCCTCTCCTCCGCCCCTCCCCAGCCCCTCTCCCCAGCCCCCCTCCCTGCCACCCCCCCTTCCCCAGGTCCCCGAGCCCCAACTGAGCCTGCCCCCTCCCCGCGGCCCCTCCCCCCCCCCCCCTTGCCCCCTCACGTTTTTGACGGCCAGCACGTCCATGCCGTCGACCTTGAGGCCGGGGATGTAGTCGCCGCGCGTGTAAAAGGTGGACGACTGGGGGGGCGGTTTGGGAGGGCGGTTTCGGGGGCGGTTTTATTGAGTGGTTTGGTGGGCGGTTTTGAGGCCGGTTTGGGGACGGTTTGGGGTCAGGTTTTCAAGCTAGTCTCGGCATTTGGGGCGCCGCAGTGTTGCTGCCGTAGGGGCCGCGCCCCTTCCCCCCATTGCAGCGGCCGCCGGGCGGCGGCGGCAAACAAGGCCCGCGCCCGCAGGGAGCGCAAAGAGCGCGGCGCGCCGCCGCCGCCGCCGCCGGCGCACCTTGGCTGCGCGCCACTCCGCCGTCCCCATGCCGTAGTGGTTGTTCTCGCACACGAAGATGACCGGGATGTTCCAGAGCCCCGCCATGTTGAGGGCCTCGTACTTCTGCCCCTGGTTGGCGGCGCCGTCGCCGTACATGGTGATGCCGATGTTGCGCTTGCCCTCGTATTTCTTGGCCAGGGCTGGGGGAGGGTTTGTTAGGGTGGGTGGATGGTTGTTTTCTTAAGTGGTTGGGTGGGTGGGTGGGTGGGTTGGGTGGGGGGGAGCGGGTGGGGAGCGGGGGTGGGAGTAGGCTGGGCAGGGGGTGAGCTGGGGTCGGCTTTGGGGTGGGGGGCGAGGAGCGGCGGCGGCGCACGGCGGCAGAGCGCAGCCGACCCCGGTGCAGCGGGACGGGGCCGCCGCGGCAGGCGCGAGCGGCAGAAGGGCTCACCCAGGCCTGCGCCCAGCGGGATCTGGGCGCCCACGATGCCGCAGCCGCCGTAGAACTCGGCCTGCTTGCGGTACCTGGGGGGCGAGGTGGGAGGCGGCGCAGGGGCGAGAGGAGGCAGGTGAGAAGGCACGTCGCGCCGCGTCGCCGGAAGCAGCTGCTGCCGCACTCCTCCCGCCAAGCGCGAGGGGGCTTCGCACCCGCACAGACCATTCCCTCAGCCGGTGAGTCCGCGAGCCACGGGGGCTTGCACATGTGGGCAGACACACCCCCAGCCTCGGCAACCCCCGCGCCGCTGCACCGCCCCACCCGCACCCCCCCCCCCTCGGCGCTCACATGTGCATGGAGCCGCCCACGCCCTTTGTCGCGCCCTCCGCCTTGCCCATCAGCTCCGCCATGACCTGCTTGACCGTGCCGCCGCGCGCGAGGAGCTGGCAGTGGTCGCTGCGGGTGGGGGGGAGATGCGAGCGGGCGGGCGCGGTCGTTGGGTCGGGTTTTTCCCCCCAGGGAGCGTCACTTCCAGCAGCTGGGCCACCACCGGCAGGGCGCCAGCCAGGCGCTCAGAATCCGCCGGCCAAGGGGCAGCCGCCGCCTGCCGTGCCTCGCGCAGCGTCGCCCCCAGCCGCAGCCGCAGCCGCGGCCGCCGCCCAGCCGCCGCCACCGCCCCCCCTCCCTCCACTCCAGCTCGTGGCTTCGCTTGCCAGTCCACCGCCCCCCCCCCCCCCCCCTTCGGCTCCGGTTCCAGCTCCCCACCCCCACCCATTCCCCCCCCTCTGGCTGCGTGCGCGCACCGGTAGGAAGTGATGACTGCGTCCTCCCGGTTGATGGCGTACTCAATGCCTGTCATGACCGCCTCCTGGCCGTCGTACCTGGGGGGGGTTCGGGGGTTCGGGGGTTTGGGGTTTGGGGAGGTGAGGGTTTGGGGGTTACGACGGCGCGGGGCGAGGCGCCGCAGCGCGCACAGGAGCGCTGCCCCGCCCGGCTGCCGCGCCGGCGGGGATGGCCCCTAGGGAAGGGCCCATGCGGGCGCAGGGCCCATGCGTGTGTGCGCGCGCGCGCCGCAGGCGCTCACAGGTGGCAGAAGCCGCGGATGAGCTTGGCCTTGTACATCATGTCCGCGGCAATCTCCATGCGGCGCATGGTGTACATGAGCTCGTACCTTTGTTGGGGGAGGGGGGGTAAGGGGGGGTCGGTGGTTATGTGCGCGCAGGTGCGTTGGCCGCGCTGTCTGCGCAGCCCGACGCGCGTCGCCGGATCCATGGCCGGTGCTGCGTGCCCATTGGCCGCCGGCGAGCCCCAACCACGCTGCCGCGCCGCTGCTGCTGCCGCTGCCGCTGCCGCCGCCGCTGTCGCTACCGTGCAGGCACACCGCCCCCCCCCCCCTCCCCCGCCGCCTCGGCCGCCGCCGCGCCCCGGCCCCGCCGCGGCCCAAACTCACATCGAGGTCAGCTCCGCGATCGAGGTCTCCACCTGGTTGGAGGGCGGCTCGATCTTGTGGGCCTTGTAGGGCATGACCTGCGCGTCGGGTTGGGCGGGGCGGCGGCGTGCGTCGAGGGGTGTCGGGCGGGCTGCGCGCGCGCGCGGCGGCAAGCTGCGGCCGCAGCATGTGCGGATGCGAGATCGGGGCCGCGCGCAGCGGCCACGAGGGACGCGCCGCCGGCGTCGCCAGCCGGCAAGGCCAGCTGCTGCCGCGCCACGCGGGAGCAGGCGCGGACTGGCGCAGGCCAGGGTGTAGCGCAGCGCAGCGCGCCGCAGCGCGGCAGGCCGCCCGCCGCCGCCGCTGCTGGCGCGCGCGGCGCCCGAGCGCGGGCCCCCTCCGAACGGCTCCTGGGTGCTCTCCAGCGCGCCCAGCCGCCCGCCAGCGCCTCCCGGGAAGAGCCCTAGCACCCAGGGAGGCGTCGTGGGCCCCGACAGCGGGCAGATCCGGCCAAACCACGCACCTCGACCGTGAACTTGTCATCTGCGGACGCAGACGCGGCGAAGCCCCGCTGCAGCGCGCGCCCCAGCGCCGGGAGCAGTCCGCTCCGGCCCGCCGCTCCCGCGGCCGCGATCGCCGCCAGCGCCATGGTGCCAGCTGATGGTCTTGAGGATCGGGGGGTGTGTGGGGGGGCGGCGGTGGCGGGTCTTCGAAACAAGGAATGTGATCTCGCCGGGTTACCCCTGGTGCCTCCTTTGTGTGGTTTGCCTTGTGATGTGTGTTGTGCGAAGCATAAAAGGCGCGCAACCAACTGCTTGTCTGTGCTGCCGGCAGCGCAGGCACGTCCACTGCTCCAATCTCCCTGCCCCTCCCCCCCGTCGGTCTCGCGCGCAAACCAGGAGCCATGGGGTGGGTCGCGCGAGCCTATATGGCGGGCATGCAGGCGGCACGCGGCCTGCACGGTGGCGTCCTGACGCGCGCGCCCTCGCCTTGCCCTCGCCGCCTCGCCCTGCCTCCCCCAGGAAGGCCAAGCCCACGAAGCATACCGCGGCGGAGATCAAGGTGCGGGCGGCGCGGGTGGAGCGGCGGTGGGCGGGGCGGGGCGCCCCTCCGCGGGGCGCCGACGGCCGGCGCCCGCCGCCTGCCGCCGGCCGCGACGGCCGCGGGGCCGGGCGCGCCGCGGCGCGCCGCGCACGCCGTGCCGGCCCCGAGCAGCGGCGCTGACCGCCCCACCCCCCTTCGCCACCCGCCCCGCAGGCCAAGGTGACAGCCGCGACGGTCAACAAGGGCGGCGGCAAGGCGGGCCAGGCGGACCGGCTGGGCGGGAACGTCGGGCACGCGCGCTACCGCTGCCCCATCTGCATGCTGACGGCGCCGTCGATGAAAAACATGGAGGTGCGGGCTGCCGCGGCGGCGCCGCGGGCTGCCTCGCAGTGTGAGGCCGCAAACCAGCCCGCCGCGCGCCGCCGCATGGGGTGCGGCGCGCGCGCTCGGCGCCCGCCGCCGCACCAACGCCGGCCGCCGCGCCTCCGACCCCCGACCCCCCGCCCCCCCCCCCTTTGCGCCCCCAGTCCCACCACGAGTCCAAGCACCCCACCGTCGCTTGGGACGAGTCCAAGATCACGGACCTGCACGCCATAACGGGCGGCGTCACCACGCAGGGCGTGGCCGTGCGCGGGTCCAAGAAGAAGTGAGCGGGCGTGGCGCCCGAGGCGCTGCAACGGTGGCGCGCGGCCAGGCCGCACGGCCGCCTGGGCCCGCTCCCCCCTGCCGCATGCAGCAGCGGCCACGGCAGCGGGCCCGGCACGGGGCCCCGGCTGGCGCTTGCACGTCGGCGCAACACACCACCAGCACACACCACCGCATTTTGCCCCCATCCAACGTTTCCGTTCGGCCTGTACAGCTTGCGCCGTAGAGAGGGCCGCGTTGGCCACTAAATGACCCCGCCGAGCCATAGACGCTCTGCAAAGAGCCCGGCCGCCGCGCGGCGGGGCCGCCGCACCGCCTTTGGCGGCCGCCCGCTCGCGTGCCCCTCGCCCTCTCCACCGCACCGTTTTGACCCCCAACCCGCCACCCCGAGTCCTTCCCAGCGCCCCGGGTGTAAATGACACGGCTTCCCCGACGCTGGCAGCCTTCAAGAAGAAACCGCCGCCCCCTGTGCACCGGACGAAAACCGCCGTGCGGCAGTTTACACGCGCACCTGCCGCGGCTGCGGCAGCGGCGGAGACCCTATCCGGAGAAGGCAACCGGACGGCGGGTGCCACGGGGCCACGGGGCCCCTTCAGGCCGCGCGCCCGTAGGTTGACCGCACGCGCAGCAGGGAGGGGTCCCGGGGGGCACACTCCAGCACCACGATGCGGTTTGCGAGCACGCGCTTCTGAGGCTGCTCCACCTGGCCGGGCACGCTCCCAGAAGTCACGGCTGCGGCCGGCGCGGCCGCGGCCGGCGCACCGGCGCCGCCGCCTGCCTGCTGCTGCTGGCCTTCCGCCGCCGGCGCCTGCTGCTGCGGCTGCTGCTGCTGCTGCGCCGCCCCGTCTCCCTCCTGCGGCTGCGGCTGCCCCTGCCCCTGCCCCTGCGCCTGCGCCTGGCGGGCGGGCACGTAGGTCGAGGCAATGACGCATGCCACGTCCTGGACCCGCACCAGCAGCCCCTTGCGGGCCACGATCACGGCCTGCGGACGTTTGGATTCGGAGCCGGCGGAAGGAGGGCAGCAACGTTGTCAAGGGCCGGGCCGAGTGCGCTGGGAAGGGGCGGGGGGAACGTGTGGCAGCGAGCAGCAAGTATCGCCGTCGCCGCCGCCGCAAGCGCGCGCGCAGACGGAATGCCGGCGCCGCAACCACAGCAGCGGCACGCGGGGCCGGGCCGGGCCTAGGGCCGGCGGGCCCCGGGCGCGCGCGCACCTGCAGGGCCTTGGCGGTGGCGGCCTGGCCCAGGCACTCGAGCACGGTGTGGCCCGCCGTGGCGACGCGCGCGATGATGGCGCGCCCCAGGGCCTCGGGGTCGGAGTCTTTCGTGGCCAGCAGGGTGTTGTCGGTTAGGATGTCGCCTGGGGGCGGTTTTGGGCCGTTTCAAGCGGTTTCGGGCGGTTAGAAGCGGTTGAGGATCCGGTTTCGGGGCGGTTGGTGTGCGGCGTTGGAGCTCCGGGTGGCGCGGGCGGGCCGTTGCCGCGGCCCCTGCGCCGAGCGGTGGGGCGGGGCGGCAGCAAGGGGGGCGGCCATCCCGCGGTTGCAAGCGGCTCGCGACGCCGCGCGCGCGCGCGCGCGCGCACCCGCCGCGACCCGCGCCGTGTAGAAAACGGTGGCGCCCTCCGGCACCGACGGCGGGGTGGCGCTGCGCCGGGTGATCCGCGTCGGCTGGAAAGACTGCGAAAACAAAACGGCGGCGGCGGCGGCGGGGGCGGCGGGGGCGGCGTTTGCGGGGCGGGCTATTCGCCTTGCCGGCGGCGCGCGCCGGCGCAGCGCCGCCCTCCTGGCAACCTCCGCAGTTCAATCACAGGCGGGGCGCCTGTGAGCTCCCCGCGCGCGGCTCGACCCCCTCTTCTTTACCCCCCCCCCCTCCCCCCAAAGCCCCATCGCGCGCCCACCAGCATCTGCCCCAGGTCCTGCTTGGCCATGGTGTTTGCCAGCGTCAGCACCATCGCCGTTTTTGACAGCGAGCCGTCGTCGACGGCGACCACCCGCACCACCAGCTGCGGGTGTAATGGGGTTTGGTTTGGTTTGGTTTGGGTTTGGTCTTGGTTTGGTCTGGTTTGGGTTTGTTTGGGTTCGAGTTTGGCAGCAACAGGCGCGTGCAGCCCCAGCCGGTTCCGATCGGGGCGCCGACCAACCCAAAAAGGCTCTGCGGGCCGCAGCCGCACCTCGCCGCCGCGCATGGCCTTGCACACGCTGCCCGCACAGCCGGCGAGGGCCGAATTGTCCGACACCCGCACTAGGGGGGTTTCCCCCGGCTTGCCGGCGCCGGGGCGGCCGGGCTGCTGGCGCTGGCGCTGCGCCTGCTGCTGCCCCTGCTGCCGCTGCTGCTGCTCCGGGCCGCCGCCGCCGCCGCCGACGCGCCTGGCGCCCTTCTGCTGCTCCCCCTGCTGCTGCTGGGCCGACGCGCCCCGGCCTTTCCGCTGCTGCTGTTGCGGCTGCTGCCGCTGGCGCAGCTGCTTTTCGGCCTTTGCGGGAGCGGCATCGGGCGCCGCGGCCTCGGCCACCTCGACCGCGGCCCGCGCTGCTACCGTGCGTGCGTGCGGGCGCGGCGCTGCAGCGGCCGGGGCGCGGCGCGCGGGGCCTGCGGCCGTGCCGCACGGCCGAGCGCCCGCTCGGGACGGCGCTTGCGCCGCCGTACGCATGTCGCACCCCGCTCTGGGGTCCAGGGGCGACGGAATGGGATTGGGGGGCGTGCTGCTCTGCGATCTTGGGGTCTGGGGCGCACGGCGCTGCCTCCGGGGCTGTGTTTCGGATGCGGCGCGAACAATGTGGCGGGTGTGGGCGGCGACGGGGGCCGGCGGACCGCAAGCGGGCAAGGAATTGACTCACTCCGGTGCCCGCAGATCGGGGAGTGCTTTGCTTTTGCCTGCCCCCGTCCATCATATTACTCCGGAAAGCCGCGAACCATGGGGAAGCCCGAAGGCGCCCGCGGCGCCGCCATGGCGAAGCCCGAGGGCGCGCGCGGCGTCGTGGACCCGCGCTTCGCCAAAGCGCTGAGCGACCCGAGATTCCAGAGGTTCCCGAAGAAAAAGAACCTCGTGGAGATCGATTCGCGCTTCAGCGGTGAGCCCCGTCTGCGTCGCTGGGGGCGGGCCCGCGGCGGCCGCCGCCGCCGCCGCTGCCGCCGCGCGCCGCCGCGCGCCGCCTGCTGCTCCCGAACGGTCCTGCAAAGTCGCCTGCGCGACCTCGCCGCGCCGGCGTGGCGAGCGGCTCCCCGTCACCAAACCAGACGCAGCGGGAGGGGCGCGCCGCCACCGCCACCCGTCGCGCAACGCCGCCGCGGGCCCGGGAGCCCGCGCCCGCGCCCCGCCCTCCCGCGCTGCCCTCAGCCCCCTGCTGCCGCCGCAGCCGCGCGCTCCGCCAAACCACCTGCGAACACCCCCCCCTCCCCACCCCCTTCCACAGGCATGTTTTCTGACCCCGACTTCCAGGCAAAGGCCCCAGTAGACAAGCGCGGCCGCAAGGTATCAAAAAAGGCCGCCGCCGGGGAGGACATGCGGCGGTACTACAGGCTGAGGGACGAGGGGGAGTGGCAGGCGAAGGGGCAGCAGCAGGCGGAAGGCGGGGAGGCGGGCGAGGCGGCGGCGGCGGAGGAGGAGGAGGAGGAGGAGGAGGAGGGGGACGAGGAGGGGGAGGAGGTGCGCCCGGGGAAGGCTCAGAAAAAGCAGCGGGCCGTCGCGCCGCCGAGCAGCGAAGAGGAGGAGGAGGAGGACGATGGTGAAGGCGGCAGCGGCAGCGGCAGCGAGGGGGAGGGTGGCAGCGGCAGCGGCGGCGGCAGCGGCGACGACGACGGCGGCGCGGAGGAGGCCGAGGCCAAGCTGCGATGGGCGCGCGCGCGCGGCCTCGTGGGTGAGCGGTTTGACCGGTTTGACCGCGCCGCAAGCTGCAGGGGCGGAGGCCCTGCCAGCTCTTGCCTGCTTGCGACTGGAGGACGCCTAGAGCACGTGCGCGCTCCCAACTGGCCGCGCTTGGCCTCGTTATTCGGCTGCCTTGGTTGCCTGCGCTGGTCTTTTCCTTTCCGCCGACCTTTTCCAACCCACTTCCAACGCCCCTGCCTCTGCTTCACACTTCCAGACGCGAGCTCTTCCTCAGATGAGGAGGCCAGCAGCGCCGAGGAGGACGCCGAGGTGAGGGGGCTCAGGTGCCCTGGTCAACCCCCCCCCCCTTTTGCAGTCCAGGCTCTTTCCTCAGCCTCGCCAACCCTCAGCTTTGCTTGACAGGGGTGGCCGTGTCGTCGTGGTGCAGCACCCAACAGCGCACCAAACGCAATTTCGCGCGCCGCACCCCCCGAAAACACGCGAAACGACAGGACGGGGCCGCGGGCAGCGACGGCGAGCCGGGCCCGTCGATTGGCTCTGACGAGTGGGGGGCCGGCGCGCACGCGGGCGGCCGCAACGAGGCCATACCGGGCTCAGAGGTGGGTTTCCTTTGCTCCGCCGCGGGTTTTGCCCCAGCTTTCGCGGCCTGTTGTGTTTGGTGGCCGGCCGGCAAATGGAACACGGGCGGGTAGCTTGCCCCACAAATCGCCGCGGCCGCGGAAGGCGCGCGCGCACAAAGTGGCCCCCCCAAACCCTGCGCCCACGCCCACAACCCTGCCGCCCTGCTTCCCGCACCCCCCCCCCCCAAAACGCACCCACGCACCCCCTACAAACACCCGCGCCCCACCCCCCAAACCCCGAAACCGTCCAAAAACCGCTCTCCCCCCCCTAAAACAACCAAACCCCGCAGGAGACCCGGCGCCTTGCTGTCGTTGACCTGGACTGGCAGCACATCACCGCTGCCGATATCCTGGCTGTGCTGCGCTCCTTCGCGCCCGGCGGCGCAAAGAGGGCCGGCGGGGGCGTCACCCGGGTGACGGTGTACCCGAGTGACTACGGGCTGGAGCGGATGGCGGAGGAGCGGGTGGCGGGGCCGCGGGTGCGGGGCGGGTTTTTTTTTGGCGGGGCAGGGAGGATGCAAAGGCAGCCTTTTCTTTTGGTGCAGGGGTTGGCGTGGGCCCATTGCAGGCTGAAAAGCCCGCTTGGGGGGCAGGGGGCCGCCTGCAACCGCTGCGGCTCTGCTGGGTTTGCCGGAGCGCACTAGCCCCCTTTGGAGCGCCCCGCCGGAGCCAAACGGGGCGATGACGAAGCCCCCTTTCTGCTCAACCCCCGCCGCAGGGAATCTGGAGGAAAAAGGGCGCGGCCGGCGGCGCGGCAGGCGAGGGGGCGGAGGACGACGACGACGACAGCGACAGCGACGACGGCGGCGGCGACGGCGAGGGGGGCGAGGTGGATAAGGAGCGGCTGCGGATGTATGAGCGGTCAAAGCTGCGGTGGTACTATGCGGTGGGCGTTTTTTTTGTGGGGCGGTTTTGGTGTCTTGAACCGGCCGGTTTTGGCGGTTTCCAGGGTGGATGCGGGCCTCCGGCAATTTGGGCTTTGGTTCCGGGGGCCGCTCTGGGGGGCCTGACCTCGCCTTCTGATAACAAGAGTGGGCACGCGCTCACATGTGCACGCGCGGCACCGCCGTCAACCACCATCCCCAAACCCCCAAACCCCCCAGGTGGTCGAGTGCGCCACCGTCGAGGCCGCGGCCGGCATCTACTCAGAGTGCGACGGCCTCGAGTTTGAGCGCAGCGCGTGCAAGTTCGACCTGCGCTTCGTGCCCGACGCAATGGACTTCTCTGGGCGCGAGGTGGGGGGCGGGGCTGTTGTTGGCCTTTTTTCCGTTGTTCCTGCTTGGGGTGGGTGCGTTTTGTGCGCTGGGGTGTGTTGGGGTGTGGTCCAGGGCCGCAACACATACACAAGCAGGGCTGACGGCCCAAACACGCACACACAAGCACAAACAGACACTCAAACGCAACCGACACAACCCCCAAAACCGCATCCCAGATCCGCGACACCGCCACAGACGTGCCAGAGGGCTACACCCCCCCGGACTTTTTCAGCCGCGCGCTGCAGCACACGGACCCCACGCTCACTTGGGACGAGACAGACCGGGGCCGCAAAAAGGTGGGGGGCGCTTTGGGGGCGCTTTGGGGCGCTTTGGGGGCGCTTTGGGGGCGCTTTGGGGGCGCAGTGGGCTGGCGCTTCAAAACACGGCCGCCCATTGCAACCCACAACAGGGCGTGCCTGGCTCCCCGCTGCTTTTTCAGACAGACAGAAGGGCACAAATCAATTCAACCCCGACCCCAACCAACACCCCCCCCAATCCAGGCCCTGAGCCGCAAGCTCAAGGAGGAGGAGCTGCAGGACGCCGACTTTGCGGCATACCTCGCCAGCAGCAGCGAATCGGAAGGCGAGGGGTCAGGGTCGGAAGGCGAGGGGTCAGAGGAGGAAGAGGAGGAGGCAGCGGAGGAGGCGGCAGCGCAGGAGGAGGAGGGAGAGGAGGAGGCGGCGGCGAGGGCGGCCGCCGCCGCAAACGGCAATAAAGGCGGCAAGCAGCGCGGCGGCAAGCCGGACGGCGGCGCGCCGGGCCAGGGCGCGGGCAAGAAGGGTGCGGCCAAAAAGCCCGAGGCTCGCGCGACCGGCGGCGGCGGCAGCGGCGGCGGCGGCGGCGAGGCCGAGGCGCTGCGCGCGCGGTACCGCGCTCTGCTGGTCGGGGACGCTCCCGCGGAAGGCCGCGTCGGCGGCAAGAGCTGGGGAGGCGGCTGCGGCGGCGGCGGCGACGGGGGCAGCAGCAGCGACGGGGCCGAGGGGGCGCGGGGCCGGAAGGGCGGCAAGAGGGGCGGGGACGTCGAGATGCAGGTGCGGCTTGGCTTGGGGGGTTTGGAGGGTGTTGGCGGTTTGGGGTGGAGTTAAAGTCGGGGTACTGTCTGGTGGGTGGGGCAAGGGGGGAAAGGCGCGCACCGCTGTCCGTGGTGTTGCTTGGCCGGGTGTGAACTCCTGGCAAACGAAATGAATGCCTCCCCCCCCCCCCGCCCCGCAGGTGACGTTCACACCCGGCCTGGAGGCGCTGGGGCAGCGGCTGGTGGCCAAGAAGAAGGAGGAAGAGGCCAGGCAGGGTGCGGATGGGGGGGGTAGCGTAGGGTTTTGGGGGGCGGGGACGGGGCGTGCAGGGGGAGGGGGCATGTGGGGGGATGTGAAAGTGCCAGGGACGCAAGCGACGAAACGAGCCACAGTGCCAAACCCAACGAAACCGGACGGGCCCTTCCCCCTTCGCAGGCGAGACGGTTTGGCAGGCCTACATGCGCCGCCGCGCCGAGAAGCGGCGGCGCCGCAAGCTGCAGGGCCGAGGCGGCGGCAGCAGCAGCGAGGATAGCGAGGACGACGGCGGGGCGGCCGCCGCGGCGGCGGGGGCGGCGGGGGAGGGGGAGGATCCATTCGATGACCCCTTTTTCAAAGACGGGGGGGACGTCGAGGCCCAGATCGCCGCTGCCGAGGACTCGGAAGACGAGGGGGCGGCCGGCGCGAAGCGGAAGCAGCGGCGGGAGGGCAAGGGCGGCGACGCGGCCGCGGGCGCGGGGGAGAGCAAGGAGGAGCGGCGCGCGCGGCGGGAGGAGGAGGCGAGGCGGCAGGCGGAGCTGGAGCTGCTGCTTATGGACGACTCGGCGCTCCGCGACGCCGCGCGCGGCGTCGGCAGCGCCGCGGCCGCCGCGGCGCGCGCCGGCGCGGGCGCGGGCGCGGCCGGCGGCGGCGCCGGCGAGGCCGGCCGGGGGCTGAGCCGCAAGGAGAAGCGGCGGCAGAAGATTGCGGATAAGAAGGCGGCGCGGGCGGGGGGAGGGTCGGATGACGAGGACCTGGGTGCCGCCGGGGACGGCGCGTTCGAGGTGCGGGGCGGCGCGGGGCGGCAGTTTGTTTTGGGGGCCGCCCGCGGCTTTGCTTTTGGGGTCCGTGCTGGGCCGACCGCGCGCGGTGGCGTGGCGACGGCACATGTGGTGTCGCGCCAGCGACAGCAGCCGAAGGCCGCTCTCCTGCCCGTGCCCCGCAGCCGCCAGGGATCCCTACCCAAAAAGGCCAACACCCCCCCCCCAAACAACCAAACATAAACAAGCAGGCAAACCTGGAGGACCCGCGGTTCAAGGGGCTCTTCGAGGACGCCAGCTACGCCCTCGACCCCACAGACCCGCGCTTTGCCAAGTCCCAGGGCGCGCAGCGCGTCGCCGCCGCCGTCAGCAGCAAGCGCCGCCGCGGCGGCGGCGGCGGCGGCGCGGCCGGCGCGCCGGCCGAGGCCGCTGCCGCGGCGGCGCGGGGGCGGAAGGGGCAGGAGGGCGGCGGGGGCGGGGGGGAGCGGCGGCAGGAGGCGGTGGAGCTCAAGGCGATGGTGGACAAGCTCAAGCGGAAGCAGAAGCTGCAGGAGGAGGCGCCGGCCGGCAAAAAGCGGCGCGCGGGGGCGGCGTGAGCGTGAGCGGTGTGCACGTGCGTGCATGGCCTTTACGGGTGTAACGAGGGCTCGATCGATGGGGTGTGGAGGGCCATAAGGGGAGTGGAAGGCGAAACTGAAGGCACACCCACGAGGTGTTGGAAAGGCAGACTTACAGTCCCCTCCCCATTCCCAACAATGCGAGTCGGCGCCCCTTGGCCTATCATAAGAGTTCCCCTGTCTAGCTTTGCACGGCATGCTTTTACCGCCTGCATTGCAACACCATCCCTCTTGCAAACCAAACGCACCACCGCCGCTTGGGAACCAAACGGCGGGGCAACTGACCTGGCTGGCCGGCGCCTGGGTGCGTTGGGGAGCGAGGGGGGGAGCGCGCGCCAGGCACAGCGCCGCAAGTCTTGACACACTCATCAGGCGCGGGACCCGCTGAGCGCGCGCCAGAGGGCGCGGCCACCAGCAAAGGCACTAACCCCGGCAAAAAGGGGGGGCGTGAAGATGGCAGCGGCGGTCGCGGCCACGCCGGCGGCCGCGGCCGCGCAGCCCACGGCGGCCGCGTTGACCGCCAGCCCCACGGCGGCCGCCGCACCCGCCTCGGCGGCGCTGCCCGCAACGCGCGCGAGCGCGCTGTCGGCCGACAGCACGCCGCCGCTCAGGTGGGCAACGCCGTGCGTCACCTGGTGCCGCAGGCTGCGGCGACTCAGCAGGGGCGGGCCATCGGCCAGGGGGTTCATGGGGGTGGGCATGGCATCATCGCAGTCAATGGCAACAACATGCGCGGGCGCGCCGCCAGAGGGCAGCACGCCGCACAGCAGAGCATCGGCGCCGGCCGCCAGCAGGCGCTTGGCGGCGGGCAGCGCGGCGGAAAAGGTCTTAACCCCGGCATACGCGCCAGTGAGCAGGAGCGCGGCCGCGGCAAAGGCCGCACCGGCCGCCAGCTGTGCGTCGCTCAGGGACGCGAGGGCGCCGGTAGCAGTGGGCGCAGGGGACGTGGCAAGCACGTGCACAGGGGGGGGCGTGGGCACGGGCACGATGGGGCGGCCCCAAGCGGGCCGCGCGGGCATCACGGCAGCGGGCACAGGCGTGTTGGTGGGGCGGGGGCGCGCATGCGGTGCGGGGTTGGCACGTGCCGGGGTGGCGGGCGCGCCAAACTCGCGCGCCCGCCACTGGGCTGCAAAGGACGTGGCAGGGGCGGCGGAACGGTAGTTGGCGGCCGGGCAGCCGCGGGAGGGCAGGCACGTGGGCAGGGGCACAAACACCGCGGCGCGCTTGCCGCCCTCGCCCTCGCCGTCGCCCTTGGTCGCGTTGCACAGCGAGGCGTCTTTGAAGCCCCGGCGCGTGTCGGTCTCGCGGCGGCGGGTGCGCCTGGCTTGCACGGGTGTCGGGGGGATGATGCCGGTCGTCTCGGCCGTCAGCGCGGCGGCCTGGGCCGTTGCCGCTGCCGCGGCGGCCTCTTCGTCCTTCTGAACCCGCTTCCGCGCGCTGCGGGCCAGCGCCTTCTCTGCAAGAAGTTCGCGCAGCTTGTTCTGTATTGCGTTTGGGTTGTTGGAGGGAGTCGTTGCGTGGGGGCTGGGGGGGGGGGTAGGGCGCCAGAGTCGCAGCTGCAAGGGCAGATGTGCCAGTGGCGCCGCGCGCGCGCGTGTGGCGGCGCCGCTGCGGGACGGCGCCCCGCGCCGCGGGCCTGCTGCGGGGCGTGCCCTCCCGTGCTGCTGCCAAGCGATGCTATGGGCTGCTCCCGGCTGCTTGCGCGGCCTGCGGGTCCCCGAGCACCCCTCTGCAGCGCGGGCACGGGAAATCCGCCCGAGCGGTTTGTGCGCCCGTTGGGGCTGCCCCAGGCCTCTGCGCGCCCCCTCTCACCTTCATATTCTTCTCCAGCGGGCCCTGGAGCTCGTGGATGTCCCTCCTCATCGTGAAGGAGTCCGGATGAGCGGGGACGGTGGAGAGGTCGATGCCGAGAGGCGTCGGGAGGAGGCTGCTTCGTTTGCTTGGGGTCTGAAGGATCGATAATGAATGGATCGAGTCGCTTTGGGTTCAAGTAGGGGGCAAGGCTAGCCGCTGCGCGGCTGTGGCTGGAAGCTGACGCCTGCGGCGCAGTGGGGGTGGTCAATTCAGCTCCTTCTTCAGCGGCTAGCCTTGCCCCCTACTTGAACCCAAAGCGACTCGATCCATTCATTCTCGATCCTTCAGACCCCAAGCAAACGAAGCAGCCTCCTCCCGACGCCTCTCGGCATCGACCTCTCCACAGTCCCCGCTCATCCGGACTCCTTCACGATGAGGAGGGACATCCACGAGCTCCAGGGCCCGCTGGAGAAGAATATGAAGGTGAGAGGGGGCGCGCAGAGGCCTGGGGCAGCCCCAACGGGCGCACAAACCGCTCGGGCGGATTTCCCGTGCCCGCGCTGCAGAGGGGTGCTCGGGGACCCGCAGGCCGCGCAAGCAGCCGGGAGCAGCCCATAGCATCGCTTGGCAGCAGCACGGGAGGGCACGCCCCGCAGCAGGCCCGCGGCGCGGGGCGCCGTCCCGCAGCGGCGCCGCCACACGCGCGCGCGCGGCGCCACTGGCACATCTGCCCTTGCAGCTGCGACTCTGGCGCCCTACCCCCCCCCCAGCCCCCGCGCAACGACTCCCTCCAACAACCCAAACGCAATACAGAACAAGCTGCGCGAACTTCTTGCAGAGAAGGCGCTGGCCCGCAGCGCGCGGAAGCGGGTTCAGAAGGACGAAGAGGCCGCCGCGGCAGCGGCAACGGCCCAGGCCGCCGCGCTGACGGCCGAGACGACCGGCATCATCCCCCCGACACCCGTGCAAGCCAGGCGCACCCGCCGCCGCGAGACCGACACGCGCCGGGGCTTCAAAGACGCCTCGCTGTGCAACGCGACCAAGGGCGACGGCGAGGGCGAGGGCGGCAAGCGCGCCGCGGTGTTTGTGCCCCTGCCCACGTGCCTGCCCTCCCGCGGCTGCCCGGCCGCCAACTACCGTTCCGCCGCCCCTGCCACGTCCTTTGCAGCCCAGTGGCGGGCGCGCGAGTTTGGCGCGCCCGCCACCCCGGCACGTGCCAACCCCGCACCGCATGCGCGCCCCCGCCCCACCAACACGCCTGTGCCCGCTGCCGTGATGCCCGCGCGGCCCGCTTGGGGCCGCCCCATCGTGCCCGGGCCCACGCCCCCCCCTGTGCACGTGCTTGCCACGTCCCCTGCGCCCACTGCTACCGGCGCCCTCGCGTCCCTGAGCGACGCACAGCTGGCGGCCGGTGCGGCCTTTGCCGCGGCCGCGCCCCTGCTCACTGGCGCGTATGCCGGGGTTAAGACCTTTTCCGCCGCGCTGCCCGCCGCCAAGCGCCTGCTGGCGGCCGGCGCCGATGCTCTGCTGTGCGGCGTGCTGCCCTCTGGCGGCGCGCCCGCGCATGTTGTTGCCATTGACTGCGATGATGCCATGCCCACCCCCATGAACCCCCTGGCCGATGGCCCGCCCCTGCTGAGTCGCCGCAGCCTGCGGCACCAGGTGACGCACGGCGTTGCCCACCTGAGCGGCGGCGTGCTGTCGGCCGACAGCGCGCTCGCGCGCGTTGCGGGCAGCGCCGCCGAGGCGGGTGCGGCGGCCGCCGTGGGGCTGGCGGTCAACGCGGCCGCCGTGGGCTGCGCGGCCGCGGCCGCCGGCGTGGCCGCGACCGCCGCTGCCATCTTCACGCCCCCCCTTTTTGCCGGGGTTAGTGCCTTTGCTGGTGGCCGCGCCCTCTGGCGCGCGCTCAGCGGGTCCCGCGCCTGATGAGTGTGTCAAGACTTGCGGCGCTGTGCCTGGCGCGCGCTCCCCCCCTCGCTCCCCAACGCACCCAGGCGCCGGCCAGCCAGGTCAGTTGCCCCGCCGCTTGGTTAGTTCCAAGCGGCGGTGGTGCGTTTTGTTTGCAAGAGGGCTGGTGTTGGTCTCATGCAATGCAGGCTGTAAAAGCATGCCGTGCAGAAAGCAAGACACGGGAACTCTTAGGCCAAGGGGCACCGACTCGCATTGTTGGGAATGGGGAGGGCACTGCAAGTCTGCGTCTTTACGCGGAAACCGGGCCTTCGCAGCGCGCCTGGCCGGCCTGCAAACGGGGGTCGGGCTGCTGCATAGCACGCACAGCAGGCGGCGAGTCGGTGGAAGGCTGGAAGGCAGCTGGATACTGCACCTTGAGGAGGGCACCGTCCTTTGCAATACAATTAGGCTTCGCTTGAGGCTCGTCTCGTGCCCCTGAAGCTCTTCGACGCCGATCTGCGGGCGCGCTCAAAATTTCCCGCCCCGCGGGCTCCCTAGCTCCTCACGCCTTCCATACCAGAGGAACCGGCTCATCAAAGGCCCCGGCCTGTGAAAGGCGCCGCCCCCTGCTAGTGGGCGTGGGGCCGCACGGCCCGCCCGTGCGGCGCTGCTGCTGCTGGCCGCATGCCACGGCGCACGCGGCCCTGAGGAATGGACGACTTTGACGACAGCGTGTTCTCTGCGCTCGATGCCTTTGAGTCGAGGTACAAAGCCGCACCCGCCGCGGCCGGCCAGGTGCGCCGCTGCGAAGCAGCCGCAGCGCTGCGCTGCGCCGACAGCTGTTGTCGCGCGAGCTGGGGCAAGCCACGCATGCCGCATGCGCTGCGCCGCATGGGCCCGCCAAATTAATATGCGCTCGTCCATGGGCCTCCAGCCTGCGTGCCTGACCGCGCATGCTTCAAACACGGTGCGCACAGGGCCCAACTGGGCCACCGGCCAACGCGGCAGCTGCCGCGCCGCCGCCTGCCGGCGCGCCATGGGGGCCGCCGCCGCCGCAGCACCCGCAGCAGCACCAGCAGCAGCAGCCATGGCAGCCAGGGCCACAGCAGCCGCAAGCCCAGCAGCTGTTGCAGCGACAGCAGGCCCCGCTGCTGCAGCTGCAGCAGCACCAGCCCCCGCTGCCGCAGCAGCACGTGCAGTGGCAAGGTGGCCAGCAGCAGCCGCAGCAGCAGCAAGGGCCGCCGGGCACATTCATTCGCGACAAATTCTCGCGGCCGGCATCAGCCGGCGCGCAGCCGCAGACTGCAATTCATCCGGGCGCGCAGGGCCAGCCGCAACAGCAGCAGAATTGGCAGCAGCCACCGCCTGGACAGTACCCGCCACAGCAGCAGTGGCAGCAGCAGCAGCAGTACAGACCGCCTCTTACCCAGCAGCAGCAGCAGCAGCAGCAGGAATGGGAGCGCTGGCGCGGCCCAGCCGGCAGCCACCCCCAACCCCAGCAGGCGCAGCAGCAGCCCCTGCCATACCATCAGCCGGGGCCAAGCCAGCAGCTCCCTCCCCAGCTCCAGCCGCAGGTGCAGGTGTGGCAGCAGCAGGGCGCGCCGCCCCAGCCCTGGCCGCAGCCTGCGTCGGGCCCGGGCGCGGGCTCCAGCGGCGCGGCGGGCCCCAGCGGCGCCGGCGCCGGCAGCGCGGTCGTGGGCAGCAGCGGCGCCGCGGCGGGCAGCGGCAGCATTGCGCGCTACGGCGCGCAGATAAAGCTCGACTCCAACCAACGGATCAAGGCAAGCTGGGGGTGCAATCGCCAGCCGCCAGCTACGGGGGATACGCCACCGGCAGGCGCCGCTCTGCTGCAGCAGCAGGGCGGCTCCCCGCCCATGTTCGCGCGTGCTACGCGCCAAGCGGCGCAGCGCGCACATGCCGCGTTCCTCTCCCCCTCAAACGCACAGGTCGTCTTCAGCGGCCCCCATGCCTCAATCAAGCCGGCCTGCCTGGGCATCCAGGGCGCGCAGGAGCATAAGGACGAGGTGTGCGCAGGACGGGGCTTGCGCCGCATTTGCGGGGGCCTGCCAGGGGATTGATTGTCACCAAGTGCAGCGTGCGCTGCTGCGGCAGCAGTGCGGACTTGTACTTTCGGGAGCGTGCCACGCCGACGTCAAACTCGACCACTCCACGCATCTCAACACAACCGTGGCAGGGGTGGAAGCCGGTGTGGTCGTTCCCCATTGACAAGCTCAAGGCGGTGGATGCGATGATGAAGGAGATCCCGGTGGGCGCGCTGGGGGCTGAGTTTAGCCTGCTTTGGCTGGCTGGCTGGTTGGGTGGTTGCGAGCCTCGTTGGCTGGCACTGGCTGGCACTTGCTGGCTGGCACTGGCTGGCTGGCACTGGCTGGCTGGCGCAGGCTGGCACTGGCTGGCTGGCACTGGCTGGTTGGCACTGGCTGGCCGTTTCTTGGTGTCCATCATTCCCAGGGCGCACACGTTTCAAATCGCAACCGCGACCTTCCCCATCCAGGGCATCACCCTGAACGTCGACCCGCTGCCGCCGCTGGTGCTCAAAGTGCTCTCCGCCGCGGCGCGGCTGCCGGACGACAGCGCGCGCTACGAGCGGCTCAAGGAGGTGGGGTTTGGTGGATAGGGCGTGTTGATATCAGAGCTAGGGCCCTGTTTCGTGTGTTGATAGATGCTGTCTTATTTGTCAATATGCATGGTTGGGCTTTCAATGAAAGCGTTGTTTGACTCACCCATCCCCCGGCAGGTCATCCTTGGGCCTGATGAGACGCTGGAGGACCGAATGATGCCGTTCCAGGTGATCTGGGACGATGTGACGTGATCTGGGCCCTTGCCAATCCTGCACTTGCGGACCCACAAACCTGCGCTGCTTGGCTTCAAACCCCCTCCATTCCCTCCTGGCCCCCCTCCCCCCGCAGCGGGAGGGCGTCAAATTCGGCCTCGCCCGCGGCGGCCGCGTGCTGGTGGGTTCTGCGCCGCTGCGTCGGTTTACCTTTTGTCCCTTTGTGCGCTTGCCAGTTTTTTATTTTGTCTCTTTGTGCGCTTGCCGTTTTTTTGCTTTTGCATGTGCCGAATGTGTGCTACTGCGCATGCTCAAGAATGTGTTGAAACCGCTTTGGTCTCAAAAGCACGCAAAACCACACACCAACAGGTCGGGGACGAGATGGGCCTGGGCAAGACCGTGCAGGCCTGCGCGCTGCTGTGGGCCTACCGGGACGAGTGGCCGGCGCTCATTGTGGCGCCCTCCTCGCTGCGGTGAGCGGGCACACAACCAGCCCAACGATTACTAATCGACCCAACCAACCCGGGGCATGGGGCCTCCGCCGCTGAAGCGTTTGGCGGCTGCTGTTTGGCGCCCTTACAGAGCCTCTGCAAGCGGGGCTCCGGTGTTGCAAGGCTGGGACGGGGGCGTTCACAGTTTCACGCCCGGGCGCCCCGAAACCGGCGACAGGCTGACGTGGGCGGCCGCGCTGTACGATTGGCTGCGTGTCACGGAGGACCGGGTGGCCTGCATCCTCACGGGCGCGGGTGGGTTCAGTCTTTCGCTTGTTTTGAGGGCTTGCCAGCTGTTGCAACGTGCTTTGAGCCCCAGGCGCAAAAGACGGGGGTATTGGTTGCCGCCAGCCTCGTCAGCAGCCGCAACCCGCCGCCCACGGCTTTTGTGCAACCCGCCCCCCCCCGCAACCGCGTGCCCCGCGCCCCGTTCACCACTCCGCCAAACGCGCAGACGTGAAAACGGCGCTGTCCCGCCGCTTTGACGCGCTCATCATAAGCTACGACCTTTTCGCAAAGTCCTCCGACGAGCTGGCGGCCAGGCGGTTCAAGGTGGTCGTGCTGGACGAGGCCCACTGCATCAAGAACACAAAGGTGGCGCGCTAGGGGAGGGGGGCGCGGGCCGGTTTTGAGGGCTTGTTGAGGTGTGTCCCCGTTTCCTACGTCAACGGTCAACACCGGCCGCGTTTCCTCCCTGTTGCGGGCTTTTGAAGTTGGTCGATTTGGAGAAGTCAATGGCTTACGATTCTTCACCCCGCCCACCCACAAACGCACAATGTGCCCCCTCCACACGCACCGCAGGCCAAGCGCACGCGCGCTGCGATCCCCATCCTGCAGGCCGCCAGCCGCGCCATCCTCCTCACCGGCACGCCCACGCTCAGCCGCCCTGGCGAGCTGCTGCCGCAGCTGCAGGCGCGTGTCAGTGTGTGATTTGTGTGGATGCATGTGAGCTTTGCGTTGACCGCCGTGCTAGCTGACCGCCTGCCATAAAAACTGCCGCGAGCCGCGCCCGGACCCGGTCAAACGCGCGTCCCGCCCGGTCAAACGCGCGCCCCGCCCGGTCAAACGCGCCCGCGCAGGCGCTGCTGCCGAGCGCGCGCATCACCAAGAAGGAGTATTCCGAGCGCTACTGCCAGCCCACGGCCTGGGACGACATGGTGGGGGGGGGGGAGGCGGGAGGCCCGGGCACGGGGGTGTTGCACCCGGCATTGCTGTGTGCACGCACGGGGACGGGGCGGCTGCTCGCTTGCGCCGGGCGGGCAGGGTCGGCCCCCCAACAATCCCATCCCAACAGTCGCGAGCCCAGCTCAGCTTGATTCACAAAAATGCCCTCACGGAAAAAGAACCCAACGGGCATAACCTGTGCCCGTATGGCCCGCAGCCGCATCACGAAAACGCCCCAGCAAAAAACGGGCTATAAGCTACAACCCAACAAAACCCCCGCAGGCCGGCAGCCGCAACACCGACGAGCTGCACCACCTGGTCAGCCGCGTCATGGTGCGGCGCCTGAAGAAGGACGTGCTGCAGCAGCTGCCGCCCAAGCGGCGCCACAAGGTTCGGCCCCCGGGGCCGCGGCCGGCGGCGGGCTTTCGAGCCCGGCCCTTGGCGGCTGTCTGCAGAGTTGCTGGGGGCGCGGATGAGGGCCTTGCCGAGGGCGCCGTCCGACCCCAGCCAGACTCTGAACGTGCCCACCGAACGCGCAGTGCCCCTGCCCAGCTCCGCTGCCGCCGTCCCGAGTCAAACGCCGCGCCCCGAATCGCCGCCCCCAACCCCCCAGGTGTATCTGGACCTGGACCAGAAGGACAGGCGCTCCCTGGACAAGCTCAAGGACCAGCTGCAGGCGGGTGCTCGGCAAAGTTTGACCGCGCTTTTGACCAAACTTGACCGCGTTTTGACAGGGCCTGGCGGCTTGAGCTTGATCGCATTGGGACCGCAACCTGGACTTGGCGCGCATGTTTGATCTGGGCCGCCGCTTTGGCGTCGTGCCTGCACCACGGTTTTGACCGCGGTTTGACCCGTCCATCCCCTCATCCCCCCCAGGCCGCGCGCGCCGCCGTGGACGGCATGGTGGCCAAAGGCGCGGAGGCCGGCATCGACGCCAGCGGTGAGGGGCGCGCGCGCTGTGTTTTATCAGGGCAATTGATTCTCAAATCTCAATTCGGGGCATGTGTTGGGCCAAGCCACGTGTGTGGAGCATGCGCTCAGGCGATTTTCAAGGCCCCGCTCAAATCGAGCATCACACGCGCCGCGCAACCGCCGCCGCAGCGGTGACGGGCCCCGGCGGCGCGGAGCGCACGATGGTGATGCAGCTGTGGCACGAGACGGCAAAGATAAAGGTGCGTGTGGGGGGAGGCGGTTGGGGGATTGGGAGCTGGTTGGGCGGAGCTGGTTGGGCGGGGAGGGTGGGCTGGTGGGAGGGGATTTGACGGGCGCGGCGGGCTGGGAGAGGGAGGTGACTGACCAGAGTTGGCCTGCCCCCGAATAAACCCCCCCAACAAATAAACCCGCCCAAACAACAAAAACCGCCGACCGAACCCCCCCCAGGGCAAGGCCGTTGAGCTGTACATCCGCGAGCTGCTGGAGTCCTTCCTGCAGGGGGACGAAAAGTTCATAGTGTTTGCATACCACAAGTGGGGACCTTTTTTGGGGTTTTGCCTTGCTTTTGGATTACCTGGTCCTGCTGCTTTTATTGCCTCGCCCCTGCTTTTTTTTGCTGGTTTTGCTTGCATGTAGTGTTGCCTTGTCCTGCTTTTTCTGCCACCTTGCAAGACGGCCGCGACAGAGCCAGCGGCCGGCCTCACCCCCCAACAACTGCAAATTGCCTTTACCAATACCCTTTTGAACCCCAATGAAAACGCACCAATACCCTTTTGAACCCCACTTAAACGTAACCCCCCAAAACAGGGAGATGATGGACACCATAGAGTGCGCCGTGAACAAAGTGTACCGCACGGCCAAGGAGGGGGACGGGGAGGGCGGCGGCGGCGGCGGCGGCGGCGGCGGCGGCGGCGGCGGAGGCGGCGGCGGCAAGGGGCGCGGGGGCGGCGGCAAGGCCCGGGGCCGCGGCGGCGACTGGGGCGGTGAGCGGGGCGGTTGGTGCCTTTTTGTGGTTAGGGTCTGCCGCTTGCTCGCTGGCTAGCAGAGGCGGCAGCGGCCGTTCCAGCAAGCCAGGCGTTTGCCAGACATAAACCACCCCGAACCTGCCAAAGCAGCCCCGAAACTCCCCCATACTGCCTCTCCGAACCTTCCCTCAAACCGCCCGAAACCGGCCCAAACCGCCCCCACCCCCCAGACGCCCGCGCGCTGTCCTACATCCGCATCGACGGCTCCACGCCCTCCACGCGGCGCTTCGACTTCACAAACCAGTTCCAGGAGGACGCGGGGTGCAGGGTGCGGGCGGCGCGCCGCTTCCGCCGCCGGATTCGGCTGCATGACGGCGGCTTGGTCGACCAGCAGCCATCTTCTGCGCCTCGTCGCGTGCGCACGCGCCGTGTGTCCCAGGCACTGCAGGATCCCGGGACGTTCCTACCCCCAAACACAACCCCAACCCCAACCCCGACCCCAACCCCAAGCCCACATCCCCCCCGCCAAAAACAAACCGCCGCCCCCACCCTCAGGTGGCGATCCTCCAGACCAACGCGGCCGGCGTGGGCCTGACGCTCAGCGCGGCGAGCACCGTCGTGTTTGCGGAGCTCACATGGGTGCCTGGGGAGATCCTGCAGGTGCGGGCGCTTTACTTGCTGCAGCAAGCGCGCACGCGTGCGGATCGGCTGACAAGGCCAGACGTCTGCCCTAGACTCGCTCTCTTGCCATGCCCATTGCCCAACCCCGCCTCATCACCACCCCGCACACCCACGCCCTCAACCCTCAAAATCCCAACCCAACACCTCCACCGTCAATGCCCCCCTAAAAAAGGCGGAGGACCGCGCCCACCGCATCGGCCAGGCCCACAGCCACGTCAGCATCCACTTCCTGCAGGTGGGGGGGGGTCCTGATGGCTGGGGGCCACGGCGGTGTTGTTTTTGAGTGCCCGAGGGCTGGGGGCCACGGCGGTGGTGTTTTCGAGTGCCTGAGGGCTGGGAGCCACGGTGGTGTTGCTTTCGAGTGCCTGAGGGCCGGGGGCGTGCAGGCTGCGTCAACCCCGCGAATGCTGCAAAGCGGGACAAAGCACGGCAAGAAATGTCCCCCCACCGCCCCAAAAAACCCTGCAGCTGCGCAACAGCGTGGACGAGGTGATGTGGGACGTGCTGCAGGCCAAGCTCAGCACCACGGGGGAGGTGCTGGACGGGCAGGCGGGAAACTTCCAGGTAGGGTTTTTTTTGTCGCTCAGCCGTTCATGCACATGCTTCCCCCCTCCTCGCGTTTGCCCAGTGCACACAGCGGAGCGCTGGCACGTGCGTTTGGCCATTGCAAGCGCGTCTGCACTGGCATCCTGTCGGCATGCGTATCCGCCTGCCCAGGGGCCTCAAAGCGACGGGTTGACTCAGTTTGACCGCGCGCCGCCCCTTTCCTCCCCCCCTCCCAAACGCCCCCCAGACCGTGGTTTCCCCCACGGGGCCGGCCGCCGCAACGGAGCGGGGGCAGACGAGCATGCTCAAGTTCCTCACACCCCCCACGGGGCAGGCGTCCGCAGCGGCAGCGGGAACGGGAGCAGGAGCGGGGCCGGCGGCAGCGGCCCCCGCTAGGCCCCCGGCTGTGGCAGGCGGGAGCGGCGGCGGCTTTGGAGGGGCGGGCGGCGCTGGGCCCAGCGGATCGGGGCCGATCGGGGTGGCCGCGCCGGCGGCGCGCGGCCCCAGCGGCGGCGGTGGCGGCAGCGGTGCTGGCGCACCGCCAAGCGCAGCCGCGCCGGCGCCGCGCGCAGGCAACGCTGCGGCAGCCCTGCCGGCGCGCGCCGGCAGCGGCGGGGGCGCGCGGGGCAGCGCAGGGGGGCAGCCGGGCGGCGCCAGCTGGCTGTCTCAGGCCGCTGAAGACGTATGGGCCTCGCCGGCTGAGCGCATGCAGCAGCAGCAGCAGCAGCAGCAGCAGGAGCAGCAGGCGCCAGCAAGCCGCCGCTCTTCGGGGGCCAGCGGCGACGGCGCGCGGCTGTCGGACGTCACAGCGCACGCCGCCGCGGCCTCCAACGCGCGGGCCAGCGCCGGCAACACGCCCGGCGCCTGGGGCGCGTCGCCGGGGCCGACGTTTGGGAAGCGCGCGGCCGATGGCGGCGCGCAGCGGGGCGCGCCCGCGCCGGCGGCCGCGCCCGCGGCCGTGCCGCCGCAGCCGCAGTGGGGCTCGCAGGGCTTGTCGGCTCCGACGCAGTACGGCGCGCCAGGCCAGCAGCACCCCAACTGGGGCGGCCCGCCCGGCGGCGCCGGCGGCGGCGGTGCCAGCGGCGGCGGCCTCGGGCCGGCGGCGCCGGGCGCCGCGTCGCCACTGCAGCCGGCGGCCAAGCGGTCAAAGTCGCTGCACGAGTGGTGCGCGGACGACGACGACGGCGAGTTTTGAGCGGCGGCGGCCCGCGCCTCCCAAAGCAGCGTGTGTAAAGGGCGTGTTCCAGGGCTGAGGAGGCTGCCGCACGCGTCGCGCTGTGCCGCTCTGGCCAAGCTGGACTCAAATGTGCGGTGCTGGGCTGGGCTGGACTGGGCTGGGGTTGGGCTGGATGAGGGCAAGCAGGGCACGATGCGCAAACGCGCTCGGCGGCGGGGGACGTTTTCGGTTACTCTCGCTGCGGTGGCCGGCGGTGGCGTGCGGGCGCGCCTATTGCAGCGCGGGCGTCCACTGCAGCGCTGCACCGCGCAAAACAATGGCGCGGAGGACGGCTGCTGCACGCCGCAGTGAAAAGTGATGAGCTGCCGACGTGCTATGGGCTACGGCCGCCGCCCCTCTGCCGCTGGCTGCTGCGCCGCCTGCTGCTGCGCCGCCGAGAGCTCCGCCAGACGCCGCTGGTAGCGCGCCTCGTCCCGCTTGGGACCCGCCTTCATCGTCTGGAGCAGGGAGGGGCGTTTCGGGGTTCCGGGGTGGCGGGCGGCGGGGGCGATTCGGGGAGGGGCGGCGGGGAGTTGCCGCGCTGCGGCGCCTGCCTGCGAAACCGTGCTTGCCGCGCACAGGCCCCAGGCCCGCACGGGTGGCTCATAACGCAAACCCACTGACCCAGAAAAGGCCCACCTCCCGCTGCCAGCGCTGCATCGCGTGGATGAGCACGACGACGCCGCCGACGCCCGCCGCGGCGAGGCCGAATGCGCGCGCGCCCTTGCTCAGCTGCATGCGCCTGCAGCCGCGCTGGAGCCGCTTGATGTGGACAGCCTGCAGTCCTGCAGCCTGACGGGGTTTGGAGGGGCGCGGGGATCTGGACGACCGCGGCACTGCCACGGGCGATCGCTCTTCAAGGTGTGATGATGGGATGAACGTTTTGAAAGGCGTTTTCTCACGCGTGTCCAGAAGGGCCACCGCACCACCGCGCCGCGCCACTGCGCCACAGCGCCACCGCGCCGGCACCGCCGCCCGCTCGATGGGGGCAGACGACGCGGCCGCCGCTGCGGGCGTGGACGCAGCCCTGCTCCGCTCCCTGGGCGTGCGCCGGCCCGTGGTGACGACGGAGGGGCCGGGCGTGCTGCTGGCGGGCGGGCTCCGCTGTCCGCAATGGGGCGTGGCGGCGTTGCACGCGCCGCTGCTGCGGACGCCGCTGTCGCCGCCGCAGCTGCTACAGCCGTTTCCACCGCAGCTGCTGCAGCCGTTTCCGCCTCAGTCGCAGCCGTCGCAGCTGCAGCCGCCGCCGTCGCAGCCGCCGGCGGCTCCGTCGCAGCCGCCGGCGGCTCCGGCGGTCGACGCGCCACGGCCGGCGGCGGCGCCCCAGCAGGTCCGCCCCAAAAAGCCGGGCCCGTCGCAGCTGTTCAGGCTGCGGCAAAAGGGGCTCATCAGCGAGCTGGAGCAAAAGGTGCGGCCGCATGGCCGGCGGCAGGGCCCGTTGGACCGCCATGCGTGGGCGCGCGCCGCATGCGCAGGCGGGCGCGGCCGAGCAGCCGCCAGTGCGCACGCCAACGAGAGCGCGCAGACCACGCATGCCAGTGCAGGCGCGCACTCACGGCTGCCGCATGCCCGCATGCGCGCCCATGCAAACACGCCTCATGCCGAGTCCCCCATGCACGCGCACCCCATGCAAACGCGCCCATGCAGCTGGCGCGCAAGCTGTCCGAGGTGCAGCTGCTGAGCGACCAGAACGAGGGGCTGCGGTGCAGGGCCGGCGTACTTCGGGCCGCGGTGGAGGGCCGGGACGACCAGGCGCGTTCTCAAAGAATTGGGGGGCGCGGCTGGGCACGGGGCCCGGTTCGGGGGCGCTTGGGGGGGCCCCCAGCGCCCCAGGCGCATGCGTTGGCGCGCACGCGCCGCCCCGTACGCCAACCGCCTGCTTCTCTCCGTCTTCCCGCCGAACGCATCGCAGATCGAAATCCTAGGCAGCGCGCCGGCTGCGGCGCCCCCCAGCCCCACTGCCGCGCCCCCGTCGGCCCCATGCCCCGCCGAGGCGGCGGCGGGCGCCGGCCCGCCGGCCGCGCCCGCGCCGCGGAGCGTGCGCTGGTGGGAGCGCGCCGATGGGACAGTTTCGCGGGGGGAGCTCGAAGCCACCACCCAGTCTGACTTGGCGCTGCTGCTGCGCGATTTCACCGCCGCGTGCCGCCGCGGGCTGGCGGCCCTGGGGGAGGAGGAGGAAGGAGAGGGGGAGGAGGTTGGCTGCCCCATGGAGGAGGGCACGCCCGACGGCGACCCCGAGGGCGCGCCCCCCACCAGCGGCGCCGGCGACGACGCCGGCCGGCCGGCGGGCGCCGAGCAGCCGCCGCCGAGGCGCAGCTTCCTGCTGTATGGAAGCGCCCTCCCGCGCGCCGCCGCCGCCTGCCCCGCGCGCCGCGCGCTGTTCGACCTGGTCAACTCTCGCCTCGGCGCGGTCAAGCACCTGCACCTGCTGCGCCCCGGGGTGGTCGTCCCCCTGCTGGGGGTCCACCTGGAGACCGGCGCCCCCGCGCGGGGGCCGGCCTTCGGGCGCGGCTTTTGGGCGCGCGCCGCGGCGGCGCTGGGGCTGAGCGAGGGGCAGCGGGCGGGCATCGCGGCCATGTGGGAGCTGCACGCGCGGCAGATGGCCGGGTGGGTTACTGGCGGTGGCTTGGAGGTTGAATGGCTCGCCTTTCGGCTTGCGCATCTGCATGGTGGCATGGCCTCTGGGGCTGGGGCTGCTTCACATTTTGAAGGCTCAACCACCCCCCCCCCCCAAAAAAAACGACCGCAGCATCCTGGAGGAGCGCGCCGCCCTGCAGGCCGAGCTGGCGGGCTCGCCGCCGCCGCAGGCCGCGCACCAGGAGGGCGCGCTGCCGCAGTTTGGGTGAGCCCGCGGCCGCCCCAGCCAGGCGCATGCGGCATGTCATGGGGTTTCCAGGAGGTCAGCCACATGGCTTCGCGCAGCTTTTTGCTTTCCTGTCGCGGCCGCGCCGCAGCTACGACCGCATTTGACCGCGTTTGACCGCCCCGCCCCCGCGCAGCGGCGGCGGCGCCCTGGACGCCGCGGCCGCCGGCCCGATGGAGGCGGCAGAGGAGCTGCGACGCAACCTTCACAAAGAGGAGGCGCGGCCCCTTTTTTGCTTTCGACACCCCTTCTTTG
The DNA here is from genome assembly GCA_003203535.1 of Raphidocelis subcapitata. Classification (NCBI taxonomy): domain Eukaryota; kingdom Viridiplantae; phylum Chlorophyta; class Chlorophyceae; order Sphaeropleales; family Selenastraceae; genus Raphidocelis; species Raphidocelis subcapitata. Next base: position 264,718 of record BDRX01000009.1, read on the forward strand.
TCGCTTCGTGAATGTGTTTGCAGTTGCAGCCCGGCAGCCCTGCAGGGTGTGTGTGCCCAGTGCAGAGTGCAGCCAAGCCATTGAAACGCCGCGAAGGCCCCGGGGCAGCCAACGGATGAGGAAAGAGCCCCAACCGCCTGCAACGCCCCCCACCCCACCCGTCCCAACCGCCAGGCGGCGCGCGCCCTGCTGTACCACTTTCTGTTTGGCAGCGCGCTGTCGTTCGTCCAGCTGGCGCGCCTCGCGGTGGCGAGCTACCCCCTGGTGGCCGACGTGGGTGCATTTTTTGGGGGGGGGGGGTCTTTTGTTGGAGGCTTTTTTGGGTGGCTTCTCCAGCAGCGATTTGGTCAATCCTCTGCTGGGCACGGGCTTCTCCCTGCCAAACCCCCTCAAACCCCCTTCAACCCGCCTGCAACCCCCCTTCAAACCCCCCTTCAAACCGCCAACCCGGCAGGCCTATGCCATCGCAGAGGTGGTCTCCCTCGAGGCCGCAGGCCCCCGCGCCGCCGCCGCCGCCGCCCCGCCGCCCCCGCCCGTCGAGCCGCCGCCGGCGGCGCTCTGCCTGCCCGAAGGGCCCGAGCCGCCGGCCGCGCGCGCGGCGGGCGCGGCGGCGCGCGCGCAGAGGGCCTGATTTGGGCGGCTGCCGCAGCGCGGGCCGCCGCGCGGTTTTTGGGCGCCCCGCCTCCTCCCTCCCGAACAGCTTGATGCCTCCTCTGGCGCTGCGCCAGCCTATCTAACCTGCTTTCCCTGCTGCGTTCAATCCTGCACTGCGTTTTGCGCGCCACTCAGCGCGCGCCTTGGATCACGGAAAGCCGGCAAGGCGGCCTGCCCAAACCACCAAGGCGCCTCGAGGCTTGCTGAACGAAACCCCGCCCCCAAGCTTCACCATGTGATATCCGTGCACTTGCCCACATGCCCACACGCTCCTCCTGTGCGCCATCCCCCATGCAACTCCACTGCCGCCGCCCTCCCATGCGCCTCCACCCCCCCCCCCCCCCCCCCCCCCCCCCCCCCCCCCCCCCCCCCCCCCATGCCACTCCACTGCCCCCCCCCTGCCACTCCACTGCCGCCCCATGCGCCTCCACTGCCCCCGCCCCCCCCCCATGCCACTCCACCGCCGCTGTCCTCCCGCGCGCCTCCGGCCTCGAAGCAACCGAAACCCATGCCCACTCCCCCCCGCCCCGCCCCGGCCCCGCCGCCCCCCGCCACTTGAGAGTGGGGGTGAGCCAGCCCGGTAATAACTTTCCTGCTGGGATGGCTGCTGAGCCGTGGGTGGCGCGGCTAAAAGTGGGGGCAGCTGAACGCACGCTGAGCCGCCACCCGTGGGAGCAGTCGCCGCCGCCGCGCCGCCGCCGCCGCCGCCCCCGTTCAAGTCCGCCCGCCTACACGCAGGCCTGTATTGATTCGAGCACGCTTCAAACCGGCCGTTACCGGCGTCTCCGCGCGAACCGCTCAGCGAGGCTGCCGCCTGGCCCCACACCACCCACAGAAGCCTGCCGCGGCTAGCCGCAGGAGGTGGAGGAGGCTTCACGTCGATATTGAAGCCCGTTGCACCATCGATTGACATCGAACGCGCTCGGCGGGGCGGCAAAAATGCAGCTCAATGCTGCCCGCGGCGCGCTGGCCGCAATGCCAGCGCCCCATCGATCGATAGGTCTCAATGCGCGGTTTCTCATCGGTGGCGCGCGGCCGGCCGCAAGGTGCGCCGCCCAGCCGCGCCGGCGTGCGCGCCACAGACCGCCGCCTGGCGGCCGCCGCCGCCGCCGCCCCCGGCGGGGCGGGGCGCGGCCGCGTGCATGCGTATTGGCCGCGGGGGGCAGGGCTTGCAAATGGAAGGGCCCAATTCCGGCAATGGTTGTGGCGGCCCGGCCCCAGGGGCCGCGGCAAGCGGTGGGAGCCCCTGCCCATGCGCCTGTGGCGGCCGTCGCCCGCTGGCGACGGCGGGCGGCGGCTGCAGGGGCCGGTTGCGGCCGCTCTCGCGCCCCTGCCTGCGTCGCGCGGCCGCGGCGGGCAAGGGCCCGTTTCCAGTCCCTCACGCGGCCCCGCCCCTCCCCCCGCCCCCCCGCCGTCGCGCGCAGCTGCCAGCACAGGGGCCGGCGCGCGCCGGCGCCGCGCGTGGCGGACATCACCCGCGAGGCGCGCGGCGCGTCGCCCCACCGCCGCGGCGACGATCTGGGTGATCTGGACCTCGGCCCGTCGGGCGACATCGATCCCCAAGGCCTGGCGGCCCTCAACGGCGGCCGCCTGCCCGGCGCGCGCGCGGAGGCCGCGGCCGGACACGGCGGCGGCGACGAGGCCGCCAGCGCCAGCGGCGGCGGCGACGAGGCCGCCAGCGCCAGCGGCGGCGGCGCCGGCGCCGGCGACCGCGCCGAGGCGCTGATCTCCCAGATCGCGCGGCAGCAGCTGGAGATTGCTTTCCGGAGGCAGCACGGCGCCGCGGCCGCGGCGGGCGGCGGCGCGCCGGCCGACCGGCCGCACCCGCTCGAATCCGACGCGCGCGGCGGCGCGGCGCCCGCGGCGGCGCCGGCGGGCGGGCCCGAGGGGCTGCTCGCGCCGTCAGAGGCGACGGACACGGAGCAGCTGCTGCAGCCGCTGCTGCCGCACGACCCGCCTGGGGCCTCGGGCAGGCAGCCGCCCGTGCAGCAGGGGCAGACGCCGCCCGGCGGCATCCCCAGGTCGATCGTGGTGCTGAGCTGCGTTTCGATGGCGCTGACCAGCGCCAGCTGCGTCTTCAACACGCTGCTGCCCATCTACATGGTGGCGGAGCTCAAGCTGAGCATGAAGAGCCTCGGCATGTTTGAGGGTGAGTTGAGCCCCGGCGGCGGGCCCGGCCTGATCGCTGCATGCGCGCATGCGCATGGAGCTGCATGCATGGGCCGCATGCGATTGCCATGCGCCGCCCGCATGCCTGCATGCCTCTCATGCGCCCGGCCCCGGCCCCAGTCCAACCTCGATCCGCACCCCCTCGCCGCCGCCGCGCGCCGCAGGCATGCTCGAGGCCTTCTCCTACGTGGTGCGCATGTTCAGCGGCGTGCTGTCGGACCGCATGACCTCCCGCAAGGCCGCCATCGCCGCGGGCTTCGCCATGGGCGCCGCCGCCAAGTTCGGGCTGAGCTCCGCGGGCACGATCGGGCAGCTGTTTGTGGGCAAGGCCCTGGATCGGCTGGGCAACGGCGTGCAGGTGGGCGCGCGCACGCGGCGGCGCCTGTGCTTGCCTAGCCCGCTCTTTCGCCTGCGCCTGTCGCGTCACGCCCTCGGTGCGCGCCGCGCTCGGCCGCGCCCGTCCGCTGAAGCCCCTCGACCCTCCCCAACCCGCAGGCCGCCCCCCGCGACGCCCTGATCGGCGACCTGTCCCCCGCCGCCAGCCGCTCCGCCTGTTTCGGCTTTGCGCAGGCCATGCGCAAGTGGGGCAGCTTCATGGGCGCGGGCCTGGTGTTTGCGCTGATGAAGATCACCGGGAACAACTACCAGGTGCGTTCTTTTTTTTGCGCCCGTGGTTTGTGCGTTCGCCTGCGCTGCTGCCTTCAGGTTTTGGGCGGCCCGTAGCGTTGGCCGCCCCACCAGTTTGCAACTGCGCACCGCAACCGCATGCGCCGCAACCGCACGCACCAAAAGCGCACGCGTCACACCGCCCCGCAACCACAACCCGCCCAGGCCATTTTCCTCGGCGCAGCGGGCGTGTCGGCCCTGGCGACGCTGGCGTTTGTGGCCTTTGTACCGGCGCACCCCAACGGCGCGGCGGGCGCGCAGCAGCAGCAGCAGCAGCAGCAGCAGCAGCAGCAGCAGCAGCAGCAGCAGGGGCAGGGGCAGCAGCAGCAGTTGGCTGGCAAGCAGCCGCAGTTGGAAAAGCAGCAGCTGCAGCAGCAGGATCAGGGGCAGCAGCAGCAGCAGCAGCAGCAGCAGCAGCAGCAGCAGCAGGGGGCCAGCTTGGCGCAGCAGGCGCGCGCGCTGTGGCGCGACGTCCGGTCGATGGGCCCCGACTTTTACCGCACCCTCTCAGTCATCGGCCTCTACGGCCTCGGCCACATCAACGAGAGCATGCTCGAGGCGCGCGCGATCGAGGTCGGGTTCGGCAAGGCCGAGGCGACGCTGGTCGTCGCGCTGCTGTGCCTCAGCGTCAGCATTTGCGCCTACCCGCTGGGCCGCCTCGACGACGCGCGCGGCCCCAGGACCACCTTTGCTCTGGGCATGGCCGCGCTGATCGCGGGCAACCTCGTGCTTCTGGCCAGCGGGTCCTGGCCGCCGGCGGTGTTTGTGGCGTGCGTGCTGTGGGGCGTGCACTGGGCCGTGGTGCAGGGGCCCATGCTTGGCGTCGTCGTCGGCCTCGCGCCGCCGCACCTCAAGGGCACCGCCTTCGGCATCTTCTACTCGCTGATGGCGGTCACGGCGATGGTGGCCAACACCACGTTTGGCCACATCTGGCACGCATACGGCGCAAACGCCGCTTTCGGGCTGTCGGCCGCCATCATCACCGCCACCCTCGGGCTCGCGCTGCCGCGGCTGCTGCCGGAGCGCGCCGCGGCGCGCGGCGGGGGCGGGGGCGGCGGCGGCGCGCCCGCGCCCGCGCCCGCGGCGGCCGCGGCGTGAGAGGGCGCGGCCGGGTCTGCTGGCCGCGGCCTGCCCCGGGGGAGGGGCCTCCCCCCCAATCCTACTCATGTATCAGTTTTCAAGCGCCAATACCCAACCCCCACCACCCGACCAGTTGTTGGACCCGAACTGTTTCCCTTGCGCGCTGCTCTCCGCTCCGGTTTACCCCGGCAGGCTGGCACGACCGCATGCGGCTGGTCCCGCGCCCGCCCCCGCCCCGCGGCGCCCCCGAAGGGCGGGGCTTGGCACTGCGGCACCCGCACATTTTTTACAGACCCAGTCACAGATGCTAGAGTGGGCAATTAATCCCAGGGGCAAACCCCCCCTTACCCCGAGGAGTGGGCGATTGCGCGCGCGCCCGCGGCCGCGGCCCGCGCCGCCCGCGCCGTCGGGCCTGTAAAATCGACGCCGAAGCGACCGCGGGCGGGGCGCGGGGCGCGGCGCGCCGGGCTGCGCGGGGGGGCCGCCGGGAGCGGCCCGCCGCCGCAGACGACGGCTGGGGCCCCGGCCGGGGCCGCCCGCCCGGTCGGGGGACCGCGCGCGTTTTTTTGAGGCCGTTTTGGGGCCGCGCGGGGCCTGAGGCTGCGCGGGGGACGCGGGGTGCCGGAAATTGACCCGCGCGTGGCCGCTCGAAAGGCCCTCCCGCGCCCCGCGGCCGGGCGCATCGGGATCGACTTTCAAAGGATTGCCCAGCGCGACCGGCGCGCCTGGCCGCGCGGCCCTGGGGGAGCGGCGGGCGCGCGCCGAAGCCACGTCAGCCCGCGGCGGCGGCTGTTGGCCACGGGCCCCCCTGCTGCCGCTCCTGGGTGCGCGCAGCGTGCAGCGGCGCAGCGCACAGCACGGCAGCAAAGGCTGGCTGCCGTATCACCTGAGTACTGCCTTTATCCTAAAAGCACCTGCTGCCGAGCACGCGCCGTTGCCGCCACGGGCCCCGGCCCCCCCCGCCCACACTCGCCCACGCCGCCGCCCTGGGTGCGCGCAGCGTGCAGCGGCGCAGCGCTACAGCACGGCAGCAAGGGCTGGCTGCCGTATCACCTGAGTACTGCCCGCATCCTAAAAACACCGGCGCCTGCTGCCGCGCGCGCGCCGCCGTTGCCGTTGCCGTTGCCGCCGCTGCGCCCCCCACATGCGCCCCCGCCCACGCTCGCCCCCGCGCCGCCCCGGGTGTGCGTTGCCTGCACTGCAGCCCAGCTGTGCGCCGAACCTTGCACACCTTGCAGCAACGTCAGTAACAGCAGGGGCGCAGCAAGCCCCTGCCGGTGACGGGTCTGTGTTGGGAGGCCCCTGCCAACTTTGGTTGTTGACCGAGCCAACCCTGAGCGCGCGCTAGGCCCGCATTTTCCCGCCGCTGCGGCCGCCGCGCAATAGGCGCAAAGGGTGGGCCGCGATTGCGGGTGGCCATTCTTCCACCCGGCCCGCCCTGGGCGTTGACCAACCCGCAGCGGCCGCCTTCCGCCGAAGCGACTCGCGGAGGCGCCCACATTCCGGCGCCCACGATCGCTGTAAGACACAGACACGCAGCGGCCGCGCAGTCGGGGACAGCAGGGCAGCGGCGGGCGTGCGCCTGGGTGGCGCCTGCTGGGCGCGACGCGCTCACTGAGCACCCCGCCTGGCGCAGTCCAGTCCATTGTGGCCGACGGCACTGACCGAATGCCACGTTAGCGACTTGCATGCACAGCCGGCTCTTCTCGGCGCGTTCCCGACGCACGGCCAGAACTCGATCGCCACCAGCCCGCTTCGCCGCCAGCAGTGCCTTTGGGAACTGAAGACATGATAGGCGCGACGATCCAGCCGCTGGCGACGCCGCAGCACCGGCGACGGCCGCGCGCGGCGGGCGCGCGCGCGGCCGGGGTACCGCCGCTGCCGCGCGCGCCAGGCGCCGCGCATCCGCGGCGCAGCCGCTGCTGCCGCGCGCGTGCCGGCGGGGAGGATGGCGAGGGGTGAGCGGTCCGCGGCGGCAGCAACATGGTTGCGTGGAGGGCACGGCCGACGTGCGCCGCAATCACGCACGCGGCTGCGTGGCAGCGCACCTGCGTCGGCGGCGCACCCATCAATCGGCGCCGCTGCATCCGGGCTGATCCCGGCGGCAGCACACCGCTGGCGCACGCTGAAGCAGCGCCGAGGCTCCCATATCCCTGCAGCCCCGGCGAAAGCGGCGCCCCCCTCCCCCAATGCCCCAGACACCCGGGCGCGCAGCAAGCCCCACCCCCAACCCCGACCACCCAAAAACAACGCGCAACCCCGCAGCCCCGGCAAAGGCAGCAGCGGCGGCGCCCCAAAGGCCGCAGATGAGGTGGAGGCAGAGGATATGACCGATCGCATTCTTCAGCCGGCGTGGTCAAAGCTCAAAAGCGAGCTCAAAAAGGAGCTGCCGCCAGACCAGGTTTGGGGGCTTTTTTTTGCGGTTGCGGATTGACTGGACGCCATTCGCTGTGAATACTGCTTGGGTGCTGGTCCAGCACCCTACCCCAAGACTAACTAAGGCAGCGAACCCCCCCCCCCCCCCCCCAAATCAGGCCAAGCTGGTTGATGACATGTCCCTTTCAGAGGTGCTGGACGGGGACTCCCTGATGCGCTCCATCGCTGAGAGCCAGCTGGGGCCGCTGCTGCAGAGCATGGGCAGCAGCGAGGAGCCGTTTGCGTTCTTCATAGGTGGGCGGGTCGTGTGTGTGGGTGCGTTTGGGTTTGGAGAGGGGATGTTTCTGCTGCTTCTTGCTGATACATCACAGGCTGGGCGGTGGGCTGTTTTATTCCTAGATAAGGCTTGGGGTTTGCGGAGGTTGAGGCACCGAGACCAAGCCCCCCCCCCCCCCCCCCCCCCCCCCCCCCCCCCCCCCCCCCCCCCCCCCCCCCCCCCCCCCCCCCCCCCCCCCCCCCCCCCTCCCCCAACCAACCCTTCACCAAACCACCCCCACCCCCTCCCCAAACAACCCCAAACCACAAGCACCCCCCAAACACCCCCGCCTAAACCCCACCCCGCCCCCCAGATCTGGTCAAGATCGCTTGCGCCCTCCAGCTCGCGTCCGCCGGGCTTCTGTTCTACGGCTGCCAGCTGGGGCTGCACCTAGACACCGGGGACAGCCTGCGCGCGGTGGCGGGGCTGGGGCTGGGCTACTTTGCCCGCATCTTCATCCCGATAGAGCAGCTGGTGGGCGGCTTTTTAGGCTTGGGCGTTTGTTTCCCGTGGTTGTTGCCTGCTGTCTGGTCTCTGGTCAAGCTGCAAACAAGCACGGGCTTGGAGGCCAACCCTTGACCAAACAACCCCAACACACCCCAAGTCCCCAACCCCCCTCAAAAGCCCTCAAAATCCCGGGAAGTCCCTCAAAGACGCCGATGACATCCTCAAACCCCCCAACAAAAACTCAACCCCACCAGGTGTGGCCAGTCTACAACGACCTGCTGCAGCTCATCAGCCCCAATGCGGTGTACGAAGCCGGCTACGCGGGGCCAGAGGAGCGCAGCAAGTGGGTGGGGTGGGGTGGCTGGGGGCGTGAATGCGCAGCAAGTGGGTGGGGTGGGGTGGCTGGGGTGGCTGGAGTGTGCGAAGCCGTATGAATGAAACCTGAATGACCACCCCCTTCCGCCACCTCCCCCCCCCCCCCAGGACGCTCAACTCGCTGGGCGTGGCTGTGGCGGCCGCCTTCCTGTTCCCCCGCTACCTGCTGGGCTGGGACACGGGGGACACGCTGCAGGTGGGGGGCCTCGGTCTTTTCTGGCTTTTGGCGATTTGGGCGGCTCCGCGCGCCTTTGGGGTGGCCTTTGGGTGGCTTTGCGCGCCTTTGGGGAAGGAGGGCGTGAGGATGGCTTGAGGGCTGAGCCCGCCCCTGAAGCCCTCCCCCCCACCCCCACCGCGGGCGACGGCGCTCGACCCGGCTCGGAACGCAGGCAACGGTGCGCTCATCTATCCCCGCCCCCCCGCCGCAAAAACCCAACGCAGATCGTCCTGCCCATGCTTGGCGGGCTGTTCCTATTCGACATGGCCTACCTGGCCGCCCTGCTCTACAAACTAAACGGCCTCGGCGGCGGCGGCGGGGGCGGCGGCGAGTGACGGCTGTAACAGATCCGGAACGATCGGGCGTTTCGATGGGGTTCGGGACGGGGGGCGTGGCCGGCGCGGCGAGAGCGGCGCAGCGGCGGAGCGGCGACGCTCTGCCGCCAGACGCGCGTGCGCGCGCACGCGCGCAGGGCAGCCGGGCGGCTGCCGCAGCCGGGTTTGTTGGGCCGTTCACAGGCGGAGCGATGCCGTGCTGGCATTGTCCGATCGCGCGTTACCTTTTTAAAGCCCTTCCGCACGGCGCCGCGCTGCCCCGTGACCCGTGACAGCAACGTTCCGCGTGTCGGGCACTTTTTCCCCCGCTCGCCCCGGCGACAACCGGGACACCGCGCGGCGATGCTGTCGACGCGGATGCGCGCGCGTCCTTTCGCCCGCTGCGGCGCGGGCCCGCAGCCTCCCGCGGCGTGCGCCCGTCCCGCCGCGCGGCACGCGCCGCGCCGCCGCCGCGGCGGCGCCGCCGCCGCCGCGGCCACGTTTGGCCCCGCGACGGACGACGCCGAGTCGGAGCTTTCCTTCTACGAGCTGCTGGGCGTGGTGGGTCCCCAGATCACTCGCGCCGCGGCGGACTGGGGCCGTTGCCGCGCGGCGCCTGCCGCTGCCGACCGGGGCTTTCCCTCGGCTTTCCAGTGGGGGGCCGGCGCTGCGCAGCGCGCACTCGCGTTCCAAAAGGACCTCTGGCGGCTTGGGGCCCGCCGCCGTGTGCCGGTTCCCTGCAACCAGACCTATGCGCTGCAAACAAGCAAGCATCGCAACCCCTCCCGCCCCCCCCGCCGCAGTCTCCCAATGCGGACGGCCGGCAGATCAAAAAGGCCTACCACTCACTCATGCGCGAGGTGGGGCGGGGCTCATCTGGGGGCGATGTGGGGTGTGTGCATAGGGGGTTCATGTTCAGGGCATGCCACGTTTGCGCAAGGGGTGGTCCCCAGGAAACCTCGCGCGCGCGCATTTGTTTCGCTCCGTCGTTTTCACCGTGGACCAACGCCCCGCGCCGCCTTTGACCGCCGCGGCGCCGCTCGGGTATTATGTCCCAGTTCTCACTGTTGACCGCCGCCTTTCACCGTTGAACCCCCCCCCCCCCCCCCAAAAGGTCCACCCCGACACCGCCGCCGGCAGCGGGCTGTCCCTGTCATCGGGTGACGACGCCTTTTTCTTCGACACCACAGATCTGGCCGTGCTGCTCAACGAGATCTACGCGGTGCGGATCTGATCTGATCTGACCTTCCGCGGTTGGCTGACCCGCTGATGGCTTGTGTGCACGGCTGCCCATGTTTTGCTTTCGTCTGCCGCTCTTGCGCGATGCACCGTGAAACCGCCCGAAAAATGAAACGCACGTAATAACCCCCCCCCCAAACACCGCCGCAAAACAGACCCTGTCCGACCCCGACCTGCGCGCCACCTACGACGCGCTCGCGGGCTTTGCCGCGGGCGGCGCCAACCCCTTCAAGGACGCCGGCTTCGAGCGCGACCAGGTCTTTGTGGACGAGGTGTCCTGCATCGGTGCGCTTTTTGGGGGGGGGGGGGTGGCGGGTGTCTTGGGTTTTTTTGGGTCTGAGGGAGTGGGTCCAGACCGCGGGGGCGGTGCAAGGTGCGGGCAAAAACAACCCGAACCGCCCCTCCCCCCCCAAACCAAACAGGCTGCGGCAAGTGCGTGCGCTCCTGCCCCGGGTCTTTTGTGCTGGAGGACTCCCAGTACGGCCGCGCGCGCGTGGTGACGCAGCCACGGGTGAGCCGGAGCTGCGGCACTTGGGGGCTTGGGGCGATCTTTCGGGGTTTTCCAAAAAACCCCAAACTTCCAAAACCCCCCAACCCCTCCCCAACCCCATCGCAAACCACCCCAACCTATCCTTCCCCAATGAAACCCCCCATATAACCCCCCCAATGAAACCCCCAATGAAACCCCCAGGGCCCCGTCCAGCAGGAGGACGTGCAGATCGCAATGGAGACCTGCCCCGTGGACTGCATCCACTGTGGGGGGGTTTTGGGGGCGCTTTTGAAGGGGGCGCTTTTTGCGGGGGCTTGTGGCCCAGGACGTGCTTTGGGCCCGCTTTTGCATGAAATTTCTGAAAAGACCCAGACCCCGGCCCCCAACCCCCCAACCGTAAACCCTGAACCCCAACCCCAAAACCCTGAACCCGCAGGGGTGTCCGCGCCGCAGCTGCCGCTGCTGGAGGTGGCGCTGTCCAAGATGGGCCGCGTCGACGCCTTTGTCATGGTGGGAGTTGGGGGGTGGGGGGTGCTGGGCTGTTTTTTTGACGGCTTGAAGGCTCGGGGTTTGGGGGGCTTAACGAACTTGCCCGTTGCGCCAGCACCTCACCGCCCGCTGCGGCAGCGAAAACCGCTCGTGAAGCCACCGCCACGCCCCCCCCCAAAACGTGACAGATGCGGCGCGGCGGCGTCGCCACCGACGTCTTCCACGAGGCCCAAAAGGCCTGGCTGAGGCGCCAGGTGGGCGGCGGTTATAAGCCGTATCTTGTTGCGTGCAAATTGCGATGCGCGCCCCGCCTTTTTTAGGGAAGCTCGGTTTTGCGCGCCCCGGCCTGCGACGCGCCGCCGCGCCCGACCCGCCCCCCGAACCCGCCCCCGCCCCCGCCCCCGCCCCCGCCCCCCAGGCCGCCGCGGCCGAGCGCGCCCGCGTGAGCTCCTACGCCGCCCGCGCCGCCGCCAGCGCCGCCTCCACCCCCGACGCCGGCGGCCTTTGGGGCGGCGTCTTCTCCCGCCACGTGGACTGGAACCCCATGGGCGCCCCCGACCCCTCGGCTTCCGGTGACAAAGACGGCGGCGCCGGCGGCGGCGCCGACGGCGGCGGCGGCGGCGGCGGCGGCCGCAACGCCGCGGGCCGCATCGCGAGCCTCGCCGCGCGCGCGGCGCAGAGCGCGCGGCTGTGGCGCATGGCGCAGGCGGCGGCGGGGCCGCAGCGGGTGCTCACGGAGTGACCAACCCATCCGCGCGCCCGCCCGCCTGCCGGGATGACAAAGGCAGGCCTCTTGCAAGGAAGCGGCAGAAACGGCGCCGCGCCAGTTTTGCGCACCCGGGCGGCGCTCGCGCTTCGGCTTGCCCGCCTCTTTTCTTTTTTTCCTGATGGGGGGAGGAGGGGGCGCCCCCGAGCCCTCTTGCCCTTTTCCGGCCAGCCCTTGCTGCTGCAAAGGCCCCGAACCCTCTGCCGGCCTTCCCGTTCCCATTGCCCGTTTTCACCCCTGCACCCGAGCACCCGTGCATCTTCCGCCCCGCCCTTGCGCTGCCACCGTTCGCCGCGCCGCCACGGCTTTGGCCCCGCGGCGCCTTTCGAAGTTCGAATGCTCAGCAGCCCCCCCCAAACCCGCCGCCGCGCGGCCCCTGCTGCGCCGCCGCCGCGCGCGCGCGCGCGCGCGCGCGCGCGTGCACGCAAACCACAGGCAGACCGCAGGCGGGGCGCCCTTCTGAGGCGCCGCCGCGGCCGGCGCTCCCCGGGGCGCTTCGGGCGCGGCGGCCAAGGGCGCCGCGCCCTCCCGCTGCCCTCCTTAGGGTTTAGGGTTTAGACCCTAAACCCTAACCCGCGCCCCAGGTCTTATCTGTACCAACACCGCCGCCCAACACCGCCACCGGTGAAAAGGGTTTGGTTTGGCTGCGCGCGCGGCTCTGCGTCTGTGTGTTGACATCTGTTTTTGGGGCACCCTGCATTCGGTGTTGACCTGGTCAAAGCTTGAGCTTAGCCCCGCCCCCGCGTTTGAAAAACGGCCGCCCCCGCCGCCGCCCCTTTTGGCGGCGGCCGCGCGCGCATTGCGCGCATTTGGCGGCGGCCGCGCGTTCCTGTGCGCCGGAGGCGTTGCGACGGGCGCCCCCGCGGCCTCCCCCCCGCCCCCGCGGCTCTGTGTTTGTGTTGACCGGCCGGCCTGCATTGGTGCACGGCCGGTGCTTTTGCGCGCGCCGGGCCTCGCTCGGCGCGCGCGTGTGTAAGATAACGGCGGTCCGATGTGCTGCGCCAGCGCGCAGCGCCCGTCCATCGGGTGTGATGCGGTGCCGCCGCCGCGGCCACAAGGGCGGCGCGGGCCGACGCCGCCACAGCCAGACGCAATCGAGGCTGGCATCATACGAAAGACGCGACGGCATTGGCAAAAGCATTCGGCGCCTGCGAGCGACCTCGTGTGGACAGGCTCCCGACCACCGATCTGGAGGGCCCCAGCGGCCCTAGAGGGCGCTGCACCAGCGCCACGGCGAAACTCTAGCATGCAGCTGACCGCGGGCGCGCGGCCGGCCCCGCTGCCGGCCGCGGCGCGGCGCGGCGCGCCGCCGGGCGCCGCCCCCGCGCCGCCGCGCCGCGCCGCGCGGGCGGGCCCCCTCCTCTCTGCCCGCCCGCCCCCTCGCCCCGCCGCCCCCGGCCGCCGCGCGCCTCCACCCACCGCCGCCGCGGCCGCCGCAGATGGCGCGCCGCCGCCGCCGCCGCCGCTGTACGAGGTCCCGCCCCCGGACCTGCCAGGCATGCAGCCGGGCGGAAGCTACGACGCAGCTGCCAACGCGGCCTATTGGTCAACCCGCCCCGTCCCAGTCATCGCCCGGTGCTTAGTGATTGCGGCCGAGCTGGCGCGCTGGGCGGCCGCCGCGCGGCTCGCGGGCGGGGACGAGCGGCGCGCGGCGGCGCTGCTGCGGCAGAGCCTGGTGCGGCTGGGGCCGGCGTTCATAAAGATAGGGCAGGCGCTGTCGAGCAGGTGCGCTTTGGCGCGCAGTTTGCGTGTTTTTTGTGCGTGTGTGTGGGGGGGAAGGTGTCGGCCAAGCCTATCCCATGCAGGCGCTGTCGAGCAGGTGCGCGCGCGCCCGCAGTTTGCGTGTTTGGTGTTTGTGGGTGGGTGGGGGGGAAGTGCCCTGGGCGCGCAGGGATGGTGGGGGTTGGGGTGTTCAACGGGTGCCAAACGGCAGAACCCGAAAAAGCGCACCCCAAAATGCGATGCCCAACCGCAGGCCCGACATCACTCCCCCCACACCCCTCCAGCCCCCCCCCAAACCTCCTCAACCGTTCAAACCGCCGCCGAAACAAACTTGACGCAAAACAAAACCAAAACCGCAGGCCCGACATCACTCCCCCCGTGTGGGCCGAGGAGCTGGAGCAGCTGCAGGACCGCATCCCCCCCTTCCCCACAAAGGAGGCTATGGAGGTGGGGGTTTGGGGGGATTTGGGCAGTTTGGAGGGCTTTTGGGGCGGTTTGAGAGGATGTGCCAAGGCTGTGGGGCGTTTCGGGGTTGCTTTTTAGGGGCTTCAAGCCGCATCCCTCACTTCAAACAGGACTGCCGATTACATGCAGAACAAAACAACACCCCTCAAAACCCACAAAAACCCACCAGGTGCTGCGGTCAGAGCTGGGCATCCCCCCCTCCTTTGTGTTCTCTGAGATCAGCCCAGAGCCGGTGGCGGCGGCCAGCCTGGGGCAGGTGGGCGCCGCAGCGCCGCTGCCTGCCGGGCTGCTGCCGGCTGTTGGATTGCTGCCTGTTCCGTTTGTGTGCCGTTCCAAACCATCCCAAAAACGTCCAAAAACCGAAACAAATGGAAAAAACTGCCGAGAACATGAAACCGCCGGAACGGAAAAAAAAACTCCCCCCCCAGGTGTACCGCGCGCGCCTCAAATCGGGGGGCGCTGAGGTGGCGATCAAAGTGCAGCGGCCGGGGGTGGTGGAGGCGATTGCCCTCGACACCTACATCCTCCGCCACGCTGCGGGTGGGTGCTGCTGGGGCGCCGCCCGCTCTCGTTCTTTGCGCCTTGCTTGCGCGGCCAGGGTGCAGCGGCCGCGGTTGGGCGTTGCTGGGGCGCTGGCCTGTTTTTCAGTGCTGCCGTCCCGTCCTCTTTTTGGGGCGCTGGCCTGTTTTTCAGTGCTGCCGTCCCGTCCTCTTTTTGTGCCGGCGCCGGCTCGCGGGCGCGGCGCGCTTTCTTTGATCTGTTGTTTTATTCTCGCCTCGCCTTTGTCGGCCGGCCGGCCGCAGTTTTTGCCCTCTGGCCAACCCCCCCAACCTCACACCCCCCAACCCCAAACCCTCCAACCTCAAACCCCAAACCGCCAACACCCAACCCCCAACCACCCAAACCCCCAACCCCCAACCTTCCACCCCCCAAACCATCGCGGCTTGAGAGGGGCGCCGGCGCGCGCGCGGGGTGTGTCGTGTATGTTCCTTGCTCCCGACCCACCCCACGCGCCGCGCCGGCTCGGTTGACCGCGGTTGACCGGCCACCCGCTTTGACCGGGACCCACCCCACCCCTGCCAAAGCGCCCCTCCAGCGCCCCTGAAATGAGTACGCTCGCTCCAAGCCCTCAAGCCACCCCCAAGAACCCGCCTTCAGGCGCACCTCATCGCCACCCCTATCAAAGCAGTCCCAAAAGCGCACGCACCCCCCTTCAAAACCCCCAAAACCGCACAGCAGGCGCGCTCCGCGCGGCGCGGCGGCTAAACACCGACCTCCCCTCAATGCAGCCCCAACAGCGCACGCGCACACCCCCCAAACCCCCCAAAAGGCGCCCTCCGCGCGGCGCGGCGGCTCAACACCGACCTCCCCGCGCTGGTGGACGAGTGGGCATCCAGCCTGTTCAGGGAGCTCGACTACCGGCGGTGAGGGGCGGTTGGGGCTTTTGGCGTGCTTTTTTGAGTTATGCGCTTCGCGCGCAAAGCAAGCAGACGCACCAAGCAACAGTACAGCAGAAGGAGCCGCAGCAGGGACGCGGCTCCAGTCGCGGGCGCAGCCGCAGGCGTGAACGCGCCAACCAACCCCGCCCCAACCCCAGCCCCAACCCCGCCACCCCCCAACCCCCCACCCACCCCGCAGTGAGGCCGCCAACGGGCGCCGCTTTGCGCAGCTGTTCTGCCCGCTGCTGCCGGAAATAAAGGTCCCCGAAATGAACTTTGAACACACCACCGCGCGGTGAGGCCCTCTTTGGGGGGGCTCTGTTTTGGTTTGGTTGGGGCTGGTCAGTGTTTCGCATTCGCCGGCAAGCAAGGCAGATCACTCACCAAACCTCAGGGCCTGTGTCTTTGCGCAGCCGAACTGTGATCCCTGAAAGCACCGTCAACCTCCAAAACCGCTCGCAACCGCCCGTAAACCCTGAAAAACGCCCGTAAACGCCCGTATACCTAAAAAACCGCCCGTAACCGCCCTCAACCGCCAGCATCCTGGTGATGGAATGGGTCGACGGCGTCAGGCTGCGCTCTGCCAGCGGCCAGCGCCGCGACGGCGACGGTTCGACCGCCGGTCAAACCTCCAGCGCCGGTCAAGCCGCCAGCCGGGCGGCGGAGGCGGCGGAAGATCTGCGGCTGGTGGAGATCGGGGTGAGGTGCAGCCTGGAGCAGATGCTGGAGGAGGTGAGGGGGCGGGGGCCGGCGGGTGACGGGTGGCTAAGCCGGCCACGCAAGCAAAAAGCATGCACCGAGCGATACAGGCGGAAACAACCCAAAGAACGGGCCTAAAACCCAGCCAAAAAGCACAAAGTATGCAAGAACGCGAGCCCCAAACCCTAAACCCCAAACCCTCAACCTTAAACAAATGCGCAGGGCTTTTACCACGCGGACCCCCACCCCGGCAACCTGCTCAAAACCCCAGACGGGCGGCTGTGCTATCTGGACTTTGGTGGGCGGCGCTTGGGGGCTTGCCGCGCGTCCGCCTCCGTTTTTTGGTGCTGGGTTGCTTTTGTGCTGCGGTGGGTTGGCGAAGGGCGCCCTTCGGGCTGCCTGGACTTTGGTGGGAGGCGCTTGGGGGCTTGTTTTTGGTTGTGCCGAGTTGCGCGGTCCGCTGGGGGCTAAACTTGTTGGTGGGGACGGGTTTTATGTTCTTGTGGCCACGCCAAAAGCGTGCCTGAAACGTAGACGTGCGTTTGCAAACAACAAACCAGCCACGCACGCAAACCCCCAACCCCCAAACCCTAAACCCAAACCCTAAACCCCCAAAACCAAAGGCATGATGGGAACCATAGAGCGGCCGGTGCGGCAGGCGCTGGTGCGCGCCACCCTGCACCTCGTGAACAGGTGTGTGGGGGGGGGGTAGCCTGCGGGGCTTGACTCATTCAGGGTTTTGTTGGGGAACGGGGAGGGGGCGTTGGCCTGCGGCGGCGGTGCGCGCCACGCTGCAGACACTTTGGCCATCCCACAGCCGAGCAAAAGCTGGGGTCGTGGTTGAGGGGTTGAGGGGTAAGGCTCCCGTAGGTGTACCCTGAACCCCTCCACCCTCAACCCTAACCAACCAGCAAACCGTCCAAAACCGGAAACACCGCCCAAAACCGCCCAAAATTGCCAAAAACCGCCCAAAACCGCCAAAAACCGGCCAAAACCGCCAAAACCCCCCCCAAAACCGCCCCAAAGGGAGTACACCGAGCTGGCCCAGGACTTTCTGGACCTGGGCTTCCTGCCCCCAGGCAGCGACATGGGGGAGATCGTGCCCGCGCTGACGGGGGTGTTCCAGACCGCGCTGGCGGGGGGCGTGTCCAACCTGTCGTTCTCCAGCCTCTCGGGTGAGGGTTTGACCGGGGCTTGACCGGGTTTGACCGGGGCTTGACCGGGGTTCGAACCGGGGTTGGTGGCGGTTGGTTCGTGGCATCACCGGGGTTCGAACAGGGCCGAACAGGGCGAGGCTGGGTTTGGTTGATGGCGGCCCGCTCCGGCCCTTTCAACCTCGTGCGTCTCCCCCCAGAGACAACCCCAAACCCCTACCCCCCTTTGAAACACCCCCCTCCAAAAAGGCGACCTGGGCCGTACCATGTACCGCTTCTCCTTCCGCATCCCCCCTTACTACACCCTGCTGGTGCGGTCGCTGTCGGTGCTGGAGGGCATCGCGCTGGCGTCGGACTCAGACTACAAGGTTGGCTTTTTGGGTTGGAATTGAGGTTTTTCTTGGAATTGAGGGGGATTTTGTTGGTGGGTTGTTAAAAGGGCCCAGACTACAAGGTTGGGGGGCCTTTCCCTGTTGCCATGTGTGTGTTTGGGCTTTGTGGTGTTACACCAGGGGCAGGATAGCCAAGGAAGGGGGTGTTTTTTGTTATTTTATTGTTCTTTTTTGGCTGGGGTTGTTTGGGAGGTGGGCCTGTGAAGTGTAAGCGGACCAGGAGGTGGGGGAGGGGGCGCACTGGAGGAAGGACAAAGACTTCCCTTTGCGAGCCGTCGCTCCTACCAAAGGGAAAGCTTTACCCTGGATCTCCCGCCGCCTGCCCCCCTCTCACATGCACACGCAAACCATAACCCTAAACCCGATAAATCCCAACCCCTAAATCCCTAAACCCCTAACCCCTAACCCCTAAACCCTAAACCCTAAACCCTAAACCCTGAACAACAAACGCAAAAGGTGCTGGGTGCCGCCTACCCCTGGATTTCCCTTGATCTCAAGTAACCTAAACCCTTAAACCTCAACCACAACCCAAAACCCTAAACAATAAAAGGTGCTGGGTGCCGCCTACCCCTGGATCTCCCGCCGCCTGCTGACGCGCCCCTCGCCGGAGCTAAAGGCCACCCTGAGGCGGCTGCTCTACAAGGGGGGGCGCTTCAGGTGGGGTTTGACAGGCTGCTTTGCCAATTCGCTTGTTCGGGTGCGGTCGATCCGTCTCGTTTCTGACGCAATGGAAACGGTACACGCAGTGGAAACGGCGCACGCAACAACCAATTAGAAACCTCCCCCGAATAAAAAACCTCCGCCCCAAGGTTTGACCGGCTGGAGCAGCTGCTGGAGCAGGCCGCCCGCGCCCGCACCAGCAACCCCCCGCCCGCCGCAGCCGCAGCCGCCGCCGGTCCGAGCTCCGGCCCAGGGCCAATCGCGGCGGGCCAGGCGCGCGGCGGCGGCGGCGGCGGCGGCGGCGGCGCGCCGCTGGCGCTGCTGCTGAGCTCCGAAGGCAGCTACGTCCGCGAGGTGAGTAGCCGGCTCTGATGGTCTGTTTTTTCCTAGTTTGTGGTTTGAACTGCTGTTGTTGTTGCGCAAGACTGGTGTGTCGGGTGTGCGTGCGCGACCCGCCGTGGGGTGTGCGTGCGCGCGCGCGCGTCCGATGAAGAAAGCCCCGGGACTTGGGCGCGCCTGCTGCACGCGCAGTGTTGGGATACGGACCCCTCCGAAGGGTTTAGGGTTTCTAGGGCCCACAGCACAAACCCTCCCATTTCCCCCCAATCAAACCTCCCCACCTCCCCACCCACCCCAGAAAAACTCCAAAAACCAAACCCCCCAAAACCCCCCAAACCCCAAACACGAAATCAGATTGTGGAGGACGAGGCGGCAAAGGGCCTCGACGCCGCCTGGCGCCTGGCGGGCGACGCGCTCGCCTCCGCCGCCGCGGGCCGCGCGGCGGCGCTGCTCTCGGCGGGCCCCGCCGCGGCGCTGCTGCCGCGCGGCGGCGGCGGCGGCGGCGGCGGCGGGGCCGATGAGGCGCAGGCAGAGGCCTTGCTGCAGGTGCGGGGGCTCGGGCTGGTAGTGCTGCTGCTGCTGCTGCTGCTGCTGCTGCGGCGGCGGCGGCGGCGGCTGCTGCTGCTGCTGCTGCTGCTGCTGCTGCTGCTGCTGCTGCTGCTGCTGCTGCTGCTGCTGCTGCTGCTGCTGCTGCTGCTGCTGCTGCTGCTGCTGCTGCTGCTGCTGCTGCGGCTGCGGCTGGCGCCCTTTGGCTGCCATTCCTTCACTGCCCCACCTACGCACCCCTACCCACCCACCCACCCACCCACCCCTACCCCTACCCCCACCCCCACCCCCACCCCGACCCCTACCCCTGCCCCCCAAAAGGACCTTTTGAGGCTGCCCCGGCTGTCTGAAGAGTCCGACGCGGAGCAAATCCGCGGCCTCTCGCAGCTCGCCTCCTCCCTCGCCCACATATCCGCCTCGTCCCAGGCCGGCGCCGCCGGCGCCGCGGCCGCGCCGCCGGCGACGGCGGCGGCGCTGTCCGCGCTGGGGCGCGCGCCCGGCGGCGGCGGCGGCGGCGGCGGCGGCGACGCCGGCGCGGCGCCGCAGGGCGGCGGCGGCGCGGCGGGCGGCGCGGCGGCGCTGGCCGAGGCGGCGCGGGGCGCGGTGGAGGTGCTGACCTGGGTGTCTTCAGAGATTCAAAACCTGGGACCAGAGGCCCGCCGTGAGGCCTTCGTGCTGCCCGCTTCTATTGTCTCGAAGGCCGCCGCCCGCGGCGCGGCGCGCGCGGTGCGCTGGGCGCTCGCGCCGGGCGGCGCCGGCGGCGCGGCGGCGGCGGTGGCGGCGGCGGCGGCGGCAGCGGCGTGGCCGTTTGGCCTGCTGGCGCGCGCGGGCGGCGGCGGCGGCGGCGGCGGCGGCGGCGGCAGTGCCTCGGCGGCCGCCGCCGGCGCGGCAGAGGCGGCGCCCGCGCGCAGCCCGATCGCCGGCGCCGCCGCCGGCGTCGGCAGCGCTCCCGCCAGCAGCAGCGGCGCCGCCGCAGCCGGCGGCGAGGCCGTCAGCGGCGCGCCCGCCGGCAGCAGCGGCGGCGGCGCCGGCAGCGGCACCGCCGCCCGCGGCCGCGGCGGCAAGGGGTCACCTGCCAACGTGCGCATGCAGAATCTGGATGACAGGGACCGGCCGTGGGGCGCCCCCGGCAGCGCAGACAACACCGGCCGCGCCAGGCCCGCGGCGGCGGCCGCAGAAGCGGCCGCTGCTGCGGCGGCGGCGGCGGGCGCTTCGGGCGCGGCCGCGACGCCCGCGCAGCGGGCGCTGGCGCAGCAGCCACAGCAGCAGCAGCAGCAGCAGCAGCAGCAGCAGGAGCAGGCACCAGCGGCGGCCTGGCCGGTGCGGCCAGCGGCGACGGCGGCGACGACGACGGTCGTGGTGGTGGTGCCCGAGGTTTGGGAGTCCGGGGCACCACCACCCCTCGAGCGGGGGCCTGCGCCCGACGCCGCCGGCGCAGGGGCGGCAGCCGTGGCGACTGTGGTGGCGGCGGCGGCGGCGGCGGCGGCAGAGGAGGAGGGGGAGGAGGAGGCTGCGGCGGCGGCCGTCGTGGCCGAAGTGCTGGCAGCCGAGGCAGCGTCCTCCCCCCCTGCCGTGGCCCCCGACGGCCCCGCCGCCGCGCAGCGCCCGCTGCCCGTGGCGTCAGGGGCGGCGGCGCGGCCGCCGCCGTGAGGGCTCTCGTGGGCCCCAGCTTTCATCCAAACGGTGTTTCGCAATTGCAGCGCGTTTTGTTTTTTGGCTCGGCGGCGCCGCCGATCCCAGCGAGGCGCGCCGGAGAGGCTTCGGCGGTTGTCGCAGCCGCGGCGGCTGCTGCTGCTGCTGCTGCCACCATTTTGTATGTTGATTCCGTCCCAATTCGTGTGCTGGCAGCGGCGCTCCGTTTTGCTTGCGGCCGGCTGGCTCTGAGCGGCCGTGTGGCACGCCCCTTGCGTGTGCGCCCTCCCGAAACCGCCCCAGCCGAAAACGTCTCCGAAGCCAACACAGCGCCGGCGCATGCCGGTCTCGCGGCGCGCCGTGCGCAGATGGAGAGTAGTAACCAGACTGCAACGCCGGCCGCGGCAGTAGCGGCTGCGTTTGGGAAGCGTAAAAAAGGGACTGCGGGGCGGGGCGGATGGCTGGGGGCGCCGGCGCGTCGGTTGACTACGGCCGACCGGCTGGCGGTCAACCGCGGGGGGCGGCAGAGCGTCCGCAAGGCGCCAGCATGCGCGCAGCAAAAGCCGCATGGGGCGCGTGTGCGCTGCGTCCCGCAAGGCCTGCGCGGGCCGGGCCCCGCCGTCAAGCGGCGAGCAGGCGGCCACCGCTCGAGGGGCGCACGCCCCAAGCCGGGGCGCGGCGCCGGCCCCCCCCACATTTCCGTCGCGAGGGGACGAAACCGCAGCGAATTAAACGCGCCCTCTCCCGGGCCCTCGCCAAGCGCGGCACACCCACTCCCGGGCCCTCGCCTCACGATGCTGCGCGGGCGTCCCCTGGCCGGCGGGGCCACCCGCGCGCCCGCCAAGAGCGGCGTGCGGCTTCTCAGGTGCGTTCCGGATGCGTAGCGCCAGCGGGAGGCCCGCGTGGAGGCCCCCGATCGCACCGGTTCCTGGGACGCCACCTCCGCCAGCGTCTCGGGGCCCGGCCGCCAACAAGCCAGCGCGCGCCGCGCCAGGCTGGAAGCGACCGGCGCGTCCGGTTCGTTCCAACCTGCCCCGCGCCGCGCGCCAGCCCCAGCAGCCCGCGCCGGCGGCGGGCGCGGCGGCACCGCCGCCGCCGCCGCCGCTGCTGCCGCCGCAGCCGCAGCCGCCGCGCGCCCGCCGACGGCGCGCCCCCGCCCCCCCTCCGCCCCCGCAACAGCTCCCGCGCCCCGACGGCGCGCGTCTGCGCCGTCGCCGTCCCCTCCAAGCCCCCGACCTCGCGCGCCGCCAAGCGCTCCAAGGTCGAAATAATAAAGGAAAAGTCCGACTACCTGCGCCACCCCCTGATGGAGGAGCTGGTCAACGAGAACCCCTTTATCAACGAGGAGGCGATGCAGCTGATGAAGTTCCACGGAAGCTATATGCAGGACCAGCGGGAGCGGCGCGCGTTTGGTCAGGGCAAGTTTTACCAGTTCATGATGCGCACGCGGCAGCCGAGCGGGCTGGTGACCAACCGGCTGTACCTGGTTATGGACGACCTGGCGGACAAGGTGGGGGCGGCGGTTGTTTTTTGGGGTGTGACGGTTGTTTTGGGGGGGTGGCGGTTGTCTGCGGGTGTTGGCGGCTGGGCGGTCTGCGTCTGTTTGCGGCCGTTTTAGCGGCCGGGCCGCAACCTGAATCGCCTGTGCGCTCCCCCGCACGCCCTCCTGCGCCTCACCCACCCACTCACTCACCCTACTGACCTGACCCCCGCCCCAACCCCAACCCCCCCCCCCCCCCCAGTACGGCAACGGCACCCTGCGCCTCACCACGCGCCAGGCCTACCAGCTGCACGGCGTGCTCAAGGAGGACCTCAAGACTGTGTTCTCCAGCGTGATCAAAAACATGGGTGGGTGGGGGGTTTGGGGTTTAAGAACTTGGGGTTTAGGGTTGAATAGAGGGAGACCCGCCGCGTTGCCGACGGCAGGGGCCCTGACAAATCGTGCGGCGGCTGCCAAACGCGAATAGCTGGTGCCCGGAAAACGCAACAAAGGCACCAACCGAAGGATAACCGCCAAACCGAAACAACAAAACCGCCAGGCTCCACCCTGGGCGCGTGCGGCGACGTCAACCGCAACGTGATGGGCCCCGCGGCCCCCTACAAGAACCGCCCGGAGTACGTGTTTGCTCAGCAGTGCGCAAACGACATCGCCGACCTGCTGGCGCCGCAGGTGGGGGTTAGTAAAGGGTGGTTGAGTTGGCGTGTGTTTGGGCTTGCTGCCGGCCGTTGAGCGCGGCAGCTGCCGTGCGTGCAGTCTCGCCCCGCAACCCACGTTCTGAGGCTCGGCTTGCAAACAGCTGCCCACCATTCTCCACCGCCCTGACTCACCCCCACCGCCCCACCCCCCACCCCCCCGACTCACCCCAACGCATGACTCACCCCTCCCCAGAGCGGCGCTTACTACGACATCTGGCTGGACGGGGAGAAGTTTGTCACGCAGTACATGGAGGTGCGCTTTTGGGGGGGGGGGAAGGGGGCGTTTGGAGGGTTTGGCCTGGTGCGTTTTTTGTGTGTGTGGGGGGGGGGGGGGGGGGGGTGTGGCCAAGCACCCCTGCAAGCACCGCCCCGTCTGCCCCTCTCTGGCCTTCAGCATCACAAAAACCAACCGCCCGGAGACGCGCCCAACACCAGCCAAGCACCCCTCCCTCCCAAACAAAACCAAACCCACCCGCTCCCCCCCTCCCCAAAAAACAACCCCCAAACCCCAACAGAACCCCAAGGTGACCGCCGACCGCGCCTTCAACGGCTACGGCACCAACTACGAGGCCAGCCCAGAGCCCATCTACGGCGCGCAGGCGAGCTTTGACCGGGGTTTGACCGGGGGGGTTTGACCACGGCGGTTGACCGGGGTTTGACCGGGGCTTGACCGCGTCGTTTGGTCGGCGGTGGACCGCTGGCGTTGCCTTTTGGCTGCCTGCTAGCCGTAGAGCCGAGGCGTGAGCCCACCCCGCTGCACGCGCCCCGCACGGCCCCCCCCCAGTCCCAAACCCAGATGACTAACACCCCCACCCAAAAACACGAAACCACCCCCCGCCAGTTTCTGCCCCGCAAGTTCAAGGTCGCGGTGACTGTGCCGGGTGACAACAGCGTCGACATCTTCACTAACGACCTGGGTGGGTTTTGATTATCGAATCCATCCGAATCCGCTTTTTTCGAGTTTGTTTGTGCTGCTGACCGGCTCCATGGATGGCCTTGCCGGGGCCGCCTGTCTGTTTGCTGTCCGCTTGTGCGGTCACCCCCTCTGGCTTTGCTTTTGTGTGTGCCCACCCCCCTCGCAAACCCCAAGAAACCAAACGAAACCCTCCCAAAAACGAAACAAACAACCCTAAACAGGCGTGATCGTGATCACCGACGCCGCTGGCGAGCTGCAGGGCTTCAACATCGTCGCCGGCGGCGGCATGGGCCGCACCCACCGCAACGACGACACCTTCCCTCGCCTGGCGGACCCCATTGGCTACGTCGGCAAGGACGACATCTTCCACGCGGTCAAGGCGATCGTGGCGACGCAGGTTCGAACCCCGGCGGGCGCGGCGGCTTTTTTTGGTTTCGAGGTGGTTTTGGCCCGAAGGGAGGCGCGTTTGCGCCCATGCCAGCCCATGCCAGCCCCTTGTGTGCCCTGCCCTCCTCCCACTAAACACTCACCCCTGACTCACAATCGCTCTCACAATCACTCACGGCAATCACTCATCCTCCACCCCCCCCCCCCCCCCCAAAAACGCAGCGCGACTACGGCCGCCGCGACGACCGCAAGCAGGCGCGCCTCAAGTACCTGGTGGACGAGTGGGGGGTGGACAAGTTCAGGTGGGGGTCTTTGCTGGTTCTGGTGGGCCAGCAGAGGCCGGGGCTTTGAGTTTTCGCCGCTCCCTGCGCCGTGCGGCTGAGCCTGCTCCACCGGCCCAGCGCCGCCGGCGCGGCGAAAGCGCCCAAAATGGGCAAGCCAAATCCCCCAACAAACGGAATCGAACACCCCCAAAACCGCCCAAAACCGCCCCCAAAAAACAGGTCTGTCGTCGAGCAGTACATGGGCAAGGCGTTTGAGCCCTTCAAGCCGCTGCCGGAGTGGCGCTTCGAGGACTACCTGGGGTGGCACGAGCAGGTGGGGAGGTGTTTGTTGGGGGGGTCGTTTTGGAGGGTTTGTTGTGTGTAAGGTGGCGTGTTTTCGGTCTGAGCTCGGCGCTCCCAGCGCTTCCTCCCCGCTTGGCGAGAAGCGGGCCGTGCCCGCCCCAAGTCCCCCCGCAAATGCCCCGACCGCCGACCCCCCAAACCCCCCCCCCAAACACATCCCACTTAACAACATCCTCATTCCTCAAACCCCACCAAAACAAAACCCAAAACAACCCCCCCAGGGCGACGGCAAGCTGTTCTACGGGGTGTACGTCCAGAACGGGCGCATCAAGGGGCAGCCCAAGCGCGCGCTGCGCGCGGTGATCGAGAGCTACGGCATCCCGGTGGGTCTTTGGACCTTGCTTTTCTTTGTCACCTGCCGCCTCTGCTTTGCTAGGCGCTTTTTGCGTTGCGTTCTGTGGTTTGCTCTTTGTGCTGTGCTCTAGACCCTAAACAGACAACAACCAGCTTAACCACAAAAATGGAACCCAAACCCCAAACCCGCCAGGTCACCCTGACCGCCAACCAAAACATCATCCTGCGGGAGGTCGAGCCCGCCTGGCGGGACGACATCCAGCGCGCCCTCGCCGCCGCCGGGCTCGCGCCCGTCGAGGAGTTGACCGCGGTTGACCGGCTCAGCATGGCGTGCCCCGCGCTGCCGCTGTGCGGGCTGGCCATCACCGGTGCGCGGTCGCTGGGGATTTGGGTGGGGCTTTGGGGGAGGGAGTTGACCGCAGTTGACCGGCTCAGCATGGCGTGCCCCGCGCTGCCCCTCTGCGGGCTGGCCATCACCGGTGCGCGGTCGCTGGGGTTTTTGGTTTGGCTCGGCTAGGCTGGGTATTGGTTTGGCTTGTTGGGGGCCTGCGGGTTGTGGTTTGGGGCGCCTGGGGGCTGTGGTTTGGGGCACCTGGAGCCGGTGACCTCAAAGCGCTGCACCTGCTCAAGCTCCCCCTAACCCATCCACCTACCCAAACATCACCGCCAAACACACCCCCAAACACCCCCACCCACCCCCCAAACATCCCCAAACACCTTCCCGAACCGCAGAGGCCGGGCGCAGCCTGCTGCACGCACCCAAACACCCACCCAAACACGCCAACACACCCCCACCCCCCCGCCCCCGGCAACCGCAGAGGCCGAGCGCAGCCTGCCGCACGTCAACGAGCGCCTCACCGCGCTGCTGTCCCGCCTCGGCCTCGGCTCCGAGCCGCTGACCGTGCGCATGACGGGCTGCCCCAACGGCTGCGCGCGGCCCTATATGGCAGAGATCG
Source organism: Raphidocelis subcapitata (assembly GCA_003203535.1). Taxonomy (NCBI): domain Eukaryota; kingdom Viridiplantae; phylum Chlorophyta; class Chlorophyceae; order Sphaeropleales; family Selenastraceae; genus Raphidocelis; species Raphidocelis subcapitata. Next base: position 290,739 of record BDRX01000009.1, read on the forward strand.
GCTTTGTGGGGGACGGGCCCAACACCTACCAGGTTGGAAGGGGCGCGGTTTGGGGTGCGGCGGCTTTGGATTTTGGAGGGGCGAGGGAGGGGGGCTTTTGGGAGAGCTTCACGCACTGGCGGCCCGCCCGCCTTCCAGCCCCAGCGCCCGCCTGACACCCCGCTTCAAAAACAAATACCGACCAAACCCCCCAGGTCTGGCTCGGCGGCAGCTCCAACCAGACCCGCCTGGCCGAGACCTTCGCCGAGCGCGTCAAGCTGGCCAACCTCGAGGCCACCCTGGAGCCGCTCTTCTTCTACTGGCGCGAGGCCCGCCGCCCCGGGGAGGGCTTTGGCGACTTTTCGGCGCGCGTGGGGTTCGAGGCGCTGCGGCAGTACGCGGCGGGCTACATTTCGGAGCACGAGGCGGGGGAGCTGCCCAAGGTGGGGGAGGTTGCTTTTGGGGCTTTTTTTGCGGTTTTGGGGCGGTTTTCTGCGTTTTTTGGGGATTGCTTGGGGCATGCAAAGCCTTGTTGGTCACTCTCGCCGCTCCGCGATCAACCGATCAGCAAAGCCGGCCTCCCGGGTTCAAATCGACAAGCCGCCGTGACTAACCAATGCTCGACCCCCCCCCCCCCCCCCCCCCCCCCCCCCCCCCCCCCGCCCCCCCCCCCCCCCCCCCCCCCCCCCCCCCCCCCCCCCGCCCCCCCCCCCCCCCCCCCCCCCCCCCCCCCCCCCCCCCCCCCCCCCCCCGCCGCAGGTCGCCCTGCCCGCGGACTCCTACGCCGCCCTCGCCGCGCGCGCCGCCAGCCAGGGCAAGTCCATCGCCCACGCCGCCAACGAGGCGCTGCAGCAGCTCACCGGCAGCGGCGCGGCGCAGTGAGCGCTGCAGCAGCTCACCGGCAGCGAGCGCGGCGCAGTGAGCGCGGCGCCGCTGCCGCCGCAAGCGGCGCGGCGCCGTGAGCGCGCCCCTGCCGCTGCTGCCGCCGCCGCCGCCGATGGCGCCGCGGAGCGCCCTCCGCCTGCTGCCAAAGACGCTCGGCGCGGCGCAGCGAGGCCCCCCCCCCCCCGCTTATGCGCGGCCGGGCCGCCTGCGTCAGAGCCGCTTTCGCATCGAATGGGCGGCGCGCCAACCGCTCCTGCCATGGCAGGCGCGCCGCGCCGCGCCGCGCCGCGCCGCAGGCGGCGGCGGTTCTTGGTCGCCCCCCTTTTGCCCGCCATTTCCCCCCGCGCGACCCGATCCCTCGGTTTTGCATCGTTGCTCGCGGCGCGCGGCGCCGCGCGGCCGCCCCGCTCCGCCCGGTTGTTCCGCCACTAACAAACTATGCGCGGGCGCTCCAGCGGCGGGCCCCCGGCCGCCGCGCCGCGCCGCGCCGCGCCTGGGCCGTTGCTGACCATCCCTGCTTGCCGCCGCGGCGCGCGGGCGCCGCCGCCTCGCTTGCAGCACTCGAAACACAACCTGCGCCGCCCCAGCTGCGGCCCCATCCCCCCCGCCCCCACCATTTTGAGTGGGGGCGGGGCGGCTCCTGTAAAGATCGCTTGCCCCCCGGATGAGTGGGTTTGGGATCCGAAGTGGGTGGGTGGGAGTGAATTCACCCGGGTCAACGCGGGCCGCCGCAAGGGGCGGCGCCGCCACTCGCGCACCGCCGGCACAGGCGGCCCAGTCGCCAAACGTCCATTCGAGCGCCCTGGATTCGTCAAAACCTCCATTGCAGCGCTCGGACGCGCTCGCTGGACGAGAAGCGCCTTACAGACGATCCTTGCGCTGAACATTCCGACCGCGACGCGCCACCCATTGCCGCGCGATTGGCGTCAAGCGCACATCTGCAGCATGATCTCTCGCCTCAGCAAGCCGGCGGGGCAGCGCTGCAGCTTGCCGAGCGCGCGCCGCGCCGCGCCGCGCCGCCGGTGCCGCGTGCCCCGCGCCGCCGCCGAGCCCCCGCAGCAGCAGCCCGGCGCCCAGCCCCGCCCGCAGCCGCAGCCGCAGCCGCAGCCGCAGCCGCGCCGCTCGGTGCTGCTGCGCGCGAGCGCGCTGCCGCTGGCGCCGCTTCTTGTGCAGGCGGCAATCGGCAGCAATGACGCAACCACCATAGTCAACTCGGTCCTTGGCGCCTATGGTGAGTCATACAGCACGGCGCAAACTGCCGTAATGCAGCCGATTTCGGTCGCACCAGCAAAATGCGGCACCAGCACTAGCGGCTGCTGGCTTTTCGCCGAGCCAACCGTGGCGGAGCCCCAGCGAGCGCGGCACCCGCGCACGCACGCGCAGGCGCGCACCCAACGCCCCGACGCTCCCCGCCCCGCGCCCCACCCGCAGGGCTGCCCACCCTCAAGGCTTCCGCCGGTTACAAGGTGGGACCCGGCAGAGGGGGCGCGCGACCGGGCCGCGGTCAAACCGGTCAAACGCGGTCAAACAACCTGGCCAGAAACCCCGCTATGTCAAGCGCGCGCATGCCGTGCTTGAGTGGCAGCAAAAAAACCAGCCCGGTGCAACCCAGCCTGTGTGGTGGCGCGCGCTCATTGATCCAGGGCCGCGCGCCAAACAAATTTAAACAGAGCCAAAAGCGCGCCCCACAACAACCAAACAAACCGCAAACCGCAAACAAAACCGCAAACCGCCAGGTTTGGGACGATTTTTCGGACGAATGGAGCTTTGAGTACCCCCGGGGCTGGGTGGCGCGCCGCAACTCCCTGCGGCGGGGAGTGGTCATTTCGGACTTCCAGGTGCGGCCCAAAGGGGGGGGTGGGGGGCTTTGTAAAGGCTGGGCCTCGCAAACTGCAAACGAATGAAGCGGAACGACCGCATTCAACCCGGCCCCCCTGATCGCCGACGTAAAGCAAAACAACCGCATTCATTACCCACCCCAGACCGCAGACAAGGTGGCAGTCGAAGAGCTCGACCCCCCTCCAGACGGCGATCTCGCCGCCGCCGCCGTCGCCGCCGCGGTCCTGCCGGGGGGCGGGCGGCTGACTCAGGACGACGTCTTGGGGCTGCCGGCCAAAGGGGCGGTGCGGGTGGCGGCGGAGACGGTTGACGGGCAGGTGGGGGGGCGCCCATGGGTTTACTAAATCATGGTGCGACTTTATGTCATGCGGTAGAGGGCGCGATGCGCAGCCTGCCGGTTTGGGCGACGCGGCTCTATTCAACCCCCCAAAGCCCTGACAAAGACCCAAAAGTAAAAAACCCGCAAACCCCCCCCCTTAAAAAGGAGTATCTATACCTCGAATTTCCCAGCGAAACCATCACCCGCTCCGGCTACCAAATCCGGCGCCGCAACTTCGCGGCGGCGGCGCTGCGGCGGGGGAAGCTTTTCGTCATCGCCGCAAGGTGTGGGGGGGGAAGGGGCCGCGCGCAGCGACGCACCGGGTGCGCCAAGCGCCATTGTGCTTCCCCCGTTGCCTGGCCTATCAAAGCCGCAACCCCTAACCGCATCCCGCCCAACCCCCAAACCGCACTCCCTCCAATCGCTAAACACCCATCTCACAAAAAAAAAAAAAAACCGCAGCGTGCGGGGCGACCAGTACAACGAGGCAAAGAGGGAGCTGCTGGAACACACCGTCAGATCATTCCGGCTGCGGTGACGCCTATCGGGTGACGCCTGTCGGGTGACGCCTATCGGGTGATGCCTATCGGGTTGCGCATTTTGGACGGCGCCCCTCGCGCGCGCCGCCCCTCCACCTCGGCTGTGCCGCCGGCCGCTTGCCGCGTCTCTCATAAAGCAAAGCTGCAACTCCATTGCAATGCAGCGCCGTTCCCGGTCTGGTCACGCTTTTTGTCCACTTTTCCGCACTGCACTGCAGGCCTGCAGGCCGTGATACTTTACGTTTCAACACATTACTCAAAGTCGAAAAATGCCAGCGGGCTTGTAAAAAACGTGAACGGTTGACCGTTGTGTGCGTGTGTGCGCTTCTAGGCCCCCGCAAGGCAGGCGTTTTGAGGGGCTTCTTTCCGGCGAACGCGATCGTCGACAAAGCAGCCGACCGCCGCCGCTGCCGTCGCGGCCTGGCCCGGCCGGGGCCTGGGACAGCAGCACGGGACGGGCCAGGGCAGGGCAGCCGGCAGGACAGGGCAGCCGGCAGGGCAGGGCAGCCGGCAGGGCGGGGCGGGGCGGGGCGCGAACCGCGGCCAAGAGGGCGTGCAGCAGAATGACGCTCCGCAAAGGGAGGGGCTCGAAAAGCAGGAAAGGGCCCTGCCGGCTGCCAGGGCGGGGCGGGGCGGGGCGCGGCGGGGCGGGGCGGGGCGCGAACCGCGGCCAAGAGGGCGTGCAGCAGAATGACGCTCCGCAAAGGGAGGGGCTCGAAAAGCAGGAAAGCGCCCTGCCGGCTGCCAGGGCGGGGCAGGGCGCGGCGGGGCGGGGCGCGGCGCGAACCGCGGCCAAGAGGGCGTGCAGCAGAATGGCGCTCCGCAAAGGGAGGGGCTCGAAAAGCAGGAAAGGGCTGTGCAGGCCGCGTTCAGGGGCGGCGGCCACGCGTCGGGGCAGTGGTACGTTCAGGGCCACCCAAACGAGAACAGAAAGCCAAGCGGGGGGCGCGGCGGACAGACGGGGGCGCTGGCACCGCCGCAGCCGTCTGCCCACCTCGGGGGTTCGTCCGGTTGAAGAAACCAGAAGGGAAAATGCAGTGCTTCTTGCAACGCAGATCTGAGTTCACGCCACAAGGAGTGAAAGGGGCCTCCTGAAGCACGATTAATCGAGCAATTCAAAGTCGCCGAGGGTAATAACGGCTGGCCGGTGGACGGGCCAAGCCGGGGTTGAAGAGGCGGCTGTGGGCTGCCGCGCGCGCTCGTGAGTCAACACATGCGTGCGCGCCAAATGGCCCCCTTTTATCAGTTCATTAGTCCAGAATTCCGAGGGAAGCCCTGTGACTCGCTGCCGGCACCTAAAGGCCGGCAGCGGGCACTGCCCCCGCCTGGCGGCGTTTGTAAGCCGGTGTTGGGCGGTGCGCCTAGGGGTTGTTGGCTTTTTGCCTGGATGAATCGAACGCGCGCGCGTTTGGGCGGCGCGGCAAGGCTCAGACAGAGGCGCCCGGAGGTTCTACTTGGCAGGGGATCAGAAGCAAGGTGCGGCCGAGGGAGGGCGGCGGCGCAAATGGGGTGGGTCTGCATCCAGGGGGCCCAAGGAAGATGCAAGCGGGGCGCGGCTCCGGCGGCGCTGGTATGGGGCGCCCCGGCCGGTCGGCCCGCTGACTAACGACTAAAACATCCGATCACCCCTGCCGGTGACTCATCGTCCCGAAAAGCTTCTCCTGCATGAGGCTCGACAAAAAGGCGGCCTGCTCTTCGGCCGACATTGGGTCGGACAGGAAGGCGGCCTGCCCTTCCGCTGGAGGCGGGCCAGAGGGGTCGGACCGCCGAGGCAGCGCCGCCGCCGCGCCGCCGCCGCCCTGCGCCGCGTTCGGGTGCGGGCGCGGGTAATGCGCCAAGCCGCCGCTGGCGAGGCCCGGCAGCGAGGGGCTGTGGGGCGCCAGGAAGGAGGGGGAGGGGGAGGACAGCAGCGACGGCGGCGCCGCGGCGGGCGGCGCGCCGCTCAGCACAGCCGGCTGCTGGCCCCAGGGCGATGCCGCCCCTACTCCCGCCCCCTACTCCCGCCCCCGGCGCCGCGCCCGTGGGCGCGGCGTGGAGCGTCATGCTTCCCGTGGGAAACAGCAGCTGCTGCTGCTGCAGCTGCTGCTGCTGCAGCTGCTGCTGCTGCAGCTGCTGCTGCTGTGGCGGCGGCGGCGGAGGCGGCGGAGGCGGCGGCGGTGGCGGCGGCGGCGGCGTGCGCGACAGGATCGGCTGCGCAAGCAGCGGTGGTGGCGGCAGCGCAGGGGCGCTGTACGCGACCGCCGCGCCGGCGTGCTGCTGCAGACCAGCCGCATAGTGGTCAAACGTCCCATGGGCCATTGGGCCGCCGTACTGCTGCGCCAATTGCTGAGCGTACTGCTGCCGTGCCGCCGGATGGGCGGCCAAGGGGTGCTGGGCGTACAGCACCTGCTGGTACTGCTGCTGCTGCTGCTGCTGCTGCTGCTGTTGCTGCTGCTGCTGCTGCTGCTGCTGCTGCTGCGCCTGCTGCTGCAGCGGCGGCGGCGGCGGCGGTGGTGGTGCCGGCGGCAAAACCATCATTTGCGGCCCCGGCAGCTGCTGGGCGGGCGGCTGCAAGTAGTACGCCCCACCCCCTGCCGCCGCGTTTGGGTCCCAATACGAGTACTGATAGGAGGCTACCGGGTCGGATTGATCCACCGCATATGCCTGCAGCAGCTGCTGCGGCGGTGGGCCCGCGCCGCCGCCGCCGCCGCCGGGTGCTGCTTGCAGCAGCACCACCTGCGGAGGGTGCCCGTGCGCGTGCGCGCCGGTGCCGGCGGCGGCGGCAGGCAGCGAGTAATAGGCCGCCGCCTGCTGCTGACCGTACGGCTGGCCGTACTGCTGACTGTATGGCTGGCCGAACTGCTGCTGCTGCTGCTGCTGTTGGTGCTGCTGCTGCTGCTGCTGCTGCTGCTGCTGCTGCTGCTGCTGCTGCTGCTGCTGCTGCTGCTGCTGCTGTTGGTGCTGCTGCAGGGGCGGCAGCAGCGGCAGCAGCGGCGGCAGCGGCGGCGCCAGCAGCACCCTGTGCTGCCGCGGCGACAGCGCCCCCGACCCCGCCGCCGCAAGCGGCCCCGCCGCCGCGTGCCGCAGCCGCGCGACCGCGTCCCGCGCCGCCGCCGCGCGGCGCGCGCCGGGGCGGAGCGTGGCGCCCGCGCACCACTGCGGGTCCGCGGGGGGCAGGTCTTGGGGGAGGGGCCGCAGCTCGCCACTGTTGTGGGCGAAAAAACAGATCGATTTTGTGCAGCTGCTGCCATAGCAGCAAATTTCTGTCCGGTACCTAGGGGTTGGGTTTGGGTTTGGGTTTTTGGTTTGCGTTGGGCATGACTTGATCGCGTGGGTTGTGTGCATAGCTGACTAATAGCTCTGGATGTTGGTGGCTTGGTCTGCGGCCGTTGCAAGGGGCCGAAACAGGGCCGCCTTTGCCCGCCGCAGCCGGTTCCTAGCGCATGGTCATCCCCCCTGGCTCTGGCATTTACTAAACCCTGCAACCCCACGGCCCGCGTGAACCCACCGCTGGGGGTGCAGAAGGTACTCAAAAATGGTGTGGGCGTTCAGGCACTGCGAAAAGGGGGGCCGAGGGGCGGGAGGGGGCGCGTCTTGAGGGTTTGATGGCCCCGGGGCGATCGCATTGGGTCGGGCGGTGGCGGATCACTCCCCCCTCCCCCTAATCGCCCCCGGCGCTGAGGCCGCCCGCAGCCGGTAGCAACACCGCCGCCGCGGGCCCCAAGGCGAGCGCGAACCGGGGCGCTCACGGCGTCGCCGTCGGGGCACGGCAGCTTGCTTTTGGCAAAGGGGCAGACGACAGGCCGGTAGGGCAGGGCACGGGGGTCGCGGCGCGCCGCGCGCTCGCCCTCGTGCGCCTGGGGGCACAGCGCGGCATCGTGGGTGTACCCCTTGGTGCAAGGCGTCACCTGCGGCGGCGGCGGGCGGGGCTGCGGGTCAGCGCTGGGGGGCGTGAACACCACGCCCGTATTACTACGCGTTTCAAACCCTTGCGGCGAACGCGAACGCCCCCGCAGCGCCGCCCGCGGCCCGGATCCACCCTCCCGATTGGAGCACGTTTTCAGGGAAACACAATCACTGGGCGGCGGGGCCGCTGGACCGCGGGGCAAGCGCGGCGGGATTAGTCGCAGCGCTCCGAGCCCCTCCTCCGGGCGCTTTGCCTTCACGAAACTTGATGCCCACCTTGTACTCGTAAAACCAGTACGCGTCACCGCGCCCCAAGAGTTCGTCTTCGAGCCTCATGGGTCAATCCGGGGGTCAAGCCAGCTGTTCCGCCGGCCCGGACGCCCGAATCACGGTGCCATTGCGCTCAGCATGGTTCAATGCATCTATTGCCGCGCCTCCGGCTGTCGCAGCCGATGGATAAGGCGGGACCGCTAGTGACCAGCAGCAGACCGGCTGCCCTTTTATACGCTCTTTCGCTAAGCGTACATTCTTTTTAAAAAGGAATTATACCGCGAACTCGCGCGCTCTTCTGATCTGACCCCGTCGGCGGGCGGGGTCTCTGCGGTGCCGGGTGCCGCCCCGTTGGACACGGCGGCGCCCGCCGCGAGCGCAGCCGCTGCTGCGCCAGCCGGCGCCGAACAACCCCCACAATTAGCCCCGGTTGCGGCCGGCCATGGCGGCCGAGCGGCGCGCGCCGATCGGGGGCAAGGCGCAAACGCTTCGTCGCGTGGTGTGCGCGCGCGCTGCGCGCCGCGCGCGCCGCCGGAACGCCTCTGGCGCGGGGCCGGCCCGCCGCCCGGCCCGCCGCCCCCTGCCACGCGCCCGCGCCACTCAAAACCAATCCGGGCGGCATCCCCCAACCCCTGGGCAACCGCAGCGCCGCTGCCCGAAAACGCGCGACCCCCTCCCACCCAGCAGCCGCACCCCGCCCCGCCCCAGACGGCGCGAACGAGCCGCCAAACCCCAACCAAACCCCAACCCCCGCAGGCCGTGATCGGCGCCGGCGCCGCGGGGCTTGTCGCCGCCAGGGAGCTGCGGCGCGAGGGGCACGCCGTCGCGGTTTTCGAGGCGGGCGCGCGGCCTGGCGGCACATGGGTGTTTGACGCCGCCTCGGACGGGGACCCGTCGGCCAGGGACCCCCGCCGGGCGCGCGTCCACAGCAGCATGTACCGGTGAGGGAGGCGCGGGGCGCGGCTGCCGCCGGTGGTTGCGCACGGCCCGCCCAACGGCAAAAGCCCGCCCAACGACAGAAGCCTGCCCAATGGCAAAGGCTTGCCAGATTGTTAGCTAGCTGCTGGGCTCGCGCCCGCCGTTGCTTTTTGAAGGCGCGCAGGGCTTCCTTTTGGCCTCGAGCCTCGGTCGGCGGTGCGAGCGCCAGCGCGCAGCGCACGCCGGCCACAAACAAGCAGCACCCCAACCCAGCCGCACCCCGACCCAGCCGCAACCCAAGCCTTGAATTGGCCGCACCCAAAACCCAACCCGAACCGGCAGGGACCTGACCACCAACCTGCCGCGCTTCATAATGGGGTTCAGCGACTTCCCCTTCACCCGCGAGTCAACGGCCGGCCGCAGCGCCGACGGGCGGCGCTTCCCGGGGCACGCCGAGGCGCGGCGCGATGGGTTGACCATTTGACCGCTGACCGTTGACGCCTCGGCTGCTCGCGCACGTTGCGCCGCGCGCGTTGGTCGCTGCAGTGCGGCGCGCGCACGGTGCATGGCCCGCGTGTGTTGCATGCCCCACGGCGCGTTCCCAGGCTCATCAGAAACAAACCTGACGTCAACGGCACACCCCGATCGCACACAAAAACCCAGCCCAGAACGAAAACCCAAGCCAGTGACCGCCCCAAAACCAAACCTAAACCCCCAAAACCCAATCCAAACCAGGTCCTTGCCTACCTGGATGCCTTTGCGGACCACTTCCAGCTGCACCCCCTGATCCGATACAACACAACCGTGCTGCGCGCCACGCAAGCGCCGGCGGCGGCAGGGGCGGCGGCGGCGGCAGGGGCGGCGGCGGCGGCGGCGGCGGCGGCGGCGGCGGCGGCGGCTGCAACGGCCGTAGCATCAGCGGTGCCAGAGGCGCCGGCGGCGGCAGGGGCGGCAGAGGGTGGGGGTTGGATCTTGGAATTTGTGGAGTCACCACCACCGCCACAGCAGCAGCAGCAGCAGCAGCAGCAGGACCGCCAGTGGCAAAGGCCTGTGTCCAGGGAGGCCTTTGATGCTTTGGTGGTCTGCAACGGGCACTTTAGCGAGCCAAACCTCCCGGCGGGGGTTGAGGGGTGGGACGCCTTTCCAGGGCTGCACATGCACAGGTGGGCTGCACTGGGGGGCGGGGCGCGCGTTTGCTGTCGGGCAAGCGCTGTTGTGCCCCAGAATTCCGCTGCTGCTGCAGCAGATGCTGCTGCTGTTGATGGTGGTGGGAGGAGGCGTTTTTAGGAGGCGTTGCTGCCCTGGTCCCCTTCGAAACTGCCCCCCCCCGCAAGTCGCCCTTCAAACCTCCCCACCCAACCCCCGCAGCCACAACTACCGGTCCCCGGAGCGCTTTGCCGGGCAGGTGGTGGTCGTGGTGGGCGCGTCCTACTCGGGTGCGTTTGTGGTGTGTAGTGGGTTGGTTCTCGTTTCTGTGTGTGGTTTGACCTGGGCATGCTTGGGCTGACGGGTGTTTAGGCATGACATGTGGGCGGGCCGACCCTGACGGGCTGTGCGTGCGTGTGTTCGTGTGGTGCGTGGGGCTGTGAGGGGCGCGCGTGTCTTCGGGGGACGGAAGCGCAGTCAAATGGCTAAGCTTAGTCATGCCCCATCCGGCGCGGCCGGTGATGTAAGGCGCACAGCGGCGGGCGGCGGACCCTCCCATCACATCCCGCAGCGCAAGCGGAAACCCAAGCGGCGAAGCCGAAACCCGTCCAACCCGACAATCAACGCCCGCAGGCCTTGACATAGCCCGCCAGGTGGCGGCGGTGGCGGACAGAGTGTACGTTTCGGCCCGCGAGTGGTCCTGCCCGCGCGCGCTGCGCCGCGCCGGGGGGCCAACGGGGCCGCGGCGAAACCTGGAGCGGCGCGGCATGGTGGCGTGGCTCTCGGCGGCGGGTGCGCGCGCGCGCGCGCGCGCGCGCCGCTCGCGCTCGTGCGCGAGCGCGGGCTGCGGCGACGACCGCCGCGGGCCGAAGCGGGGCGGCCCGCGCACATTTTTCCAACTTGAACCGAACCAGCATTATTGCTAACCACAGCCCAGTACTCACGGTGGCCCCCCAACCCCTCAAACCAGGCGGCGTCGAGTTCGCTGCGGGCCCGCCGGCCGGGCCCGTTGACTGCGTGATCTGGGCCACGGGCTACCGCTACGCCTTCCCCTTTCTAGATCTGGGAGATCTGGGAATGCGCGCGGACGCGTGGGGCGTGGCGCCGCTGTTCCAGCACATCTTCCCGCCGGGTGGGGTTTAGGGCGGAAGGGCTTGGAGGTTAGGGTTTAAAGGGTTCAAACCCAAAGGCGCCCGGGGCTTCTATAAGAGCACGCGGCACGCCTCTGCGGAAACTGTCCCCCTTGCCCTGTTCCCCGCCCCCACCCCAACCCCCAAACCAACCCCAACCCCCACCCCAACCTCCAAGCCCAACCGCACCCCAACTTCCAAACCCCACCCCGCAGCGCACGCGCCCCGCCTCTCCTTCATCGGCCTGCCGTGGCGATGCGTGCCCTTCCCAATGTTCGAGCTGCAGGCCAAGCTGGTGGCGCGGTGAGTCGCGATCGGGGGCGGCGGCTCGACTGGAACGCTCGAGGTTTGAGAAGGGCCGCCCCCGGCGTTTGAGCTGGCGGCTCGAAAGCCGGGGCCCAGCTGGTTCAAAGGTTGCCTGGCCTCAAAGCGCTCCGCCCAGCACGCCCTCAACGCGCCCCCGGCCCTCTCCAAACACAAGCCAAAGTCCCCCTCCCAACCCCCGTTCCCCATCCCCCCCCCCCCAAAAAACGGCAAAAGCGTGCTTTCCGGCGCCGCCCGCCTGCCGCCGCGCCTCGAAATGGAGGCGCAGCTCGAGTCCGAGGCGGCCGCGCGCGCCGGCTCCGGACTGCCGGCCGCGCCCCGGCCGCCAGGGGCGGGCCCCGGGACGGCCGCTGAGTCGGCGCACTGCCTTGACTACCGCCAGCTGTCATACCACCGCTGGCTGGCCCGGGCCTGCGGCCCCGACGTGAGCCTTACTAAGGACTGGCGCCAGCTGGCGCTGATCGCGGGGTGGCTGGCGCGGTGGGCGGCGGTCGTCGCGGCCGGGTGGCTGCGGCGCGCGGGGGCGCTGCTGTCCCGCGGCGGCTTCGGCGGCGGTGGCGGCTTCGGCGGCGGCGGTGCAGCGGGGTAACCTGCTGGGTGGACTTGACGCTGTGTTGGCAGAAAGAGATTGCAGCGCAGAAACATTTCAAAATTGCGATCGCACCCCTGCAAGGTGCAGGTGCAGGGGGCAGGCCGGAGGCGCAGCGGCGCGCGCGAGACTGGCGGGCGGCGGCGCCGAGGTAGCGGGGCACCGGCCGAGCCGCCGAACACCTGGCAAGCCCCCCGCGGAGTTGAGTTCCACCCGACACTAGGAATCCCTCTGATTGCCTAGGTACCCTGAAGGCGAAGGCGGAACGCGCGCGCGATCAGCTTGTAACCCACGAAACCGAGCAACCAGCACGAGCAGCGCCGCTGTCTAGAGCACCCTCGCATCCCCAGAGATCGAAAGCGACCGCAGCACAGGCCGCGCGCGGCACCGCGCGCCGCGCTGCGCGTGCCGCGCGCCGCGCCGCGGGCCCGCTGCTGCGGGCCAGCGCGCTCTGCGATGCCCTTCGGGCAGCTCGTCATTGGGCCCCCGGGCAGCGGCAAGACGACGTACGTGGCCGGCGCCGCGCAGCTGCTGGCTGCCGGCGGCCGCCGCCTGGCGCTCGGTGCGCCGCCGCCGCCGCGCCGCGAGCCCAGTGCGCCGCTCGCCGCAGCGCCGCGCACCCCCTGCCCTCGCGGCAGCCCCTTGCAGTTGCGGCGCTGCCGCAGTAATTGCACAAATTAGCCCCCCGCCGAACCCGCGCCGCCGCAAAGCAGACCCCGCCCCTTCGAACCCACCAACCCCCCGCAGTCAACCTCGACCCAGCCAACGACCAGCTGCCCTATACCCCGGCGGTGGATGTGTCAGAGCTGGTGTGCCTCGAGTCAGTCATGGAGGAGCTGGGGCTGGGGCCCAACGGGGGTGAGCAGCTAGCGGCGGGGGTGAGCCGCGCGCCCCAAAAGCCCCAGCCCGGCAAGGCCCCGCCTCAGAACGCCCCCCGGCTCAACCCTTGCGCAAAGCCTCCTAACCCAACCCCCAACCCCCAAGTACCATTCCCCCAACCCCTAACCCCCAGCCCCCAGCCCCCAAGTACCAAAACCCCAAACCCCGAAACCCTGAAAACCCTGAACCCCAGGCCTGGTCTACTGCATAGAATTTCTGGAGGCAAACCTGGACTGGCTGGCGGAGAGGCTGGCGCCGCTGGAGGCGGAGGGGGCGTATTTCATATTCGACTGCCCGGGGCAGGTGGGGGGGGGGGCGGTGTGGTTGTTTTGGCAGCAGGGCGAGGGTGCTTGTTTTGTCTTCGACTGCCCGGGGCAGGTGGGGGGCGGTGTGTTTTGTGCATAGTGGAGGTTGCAATGTCAAGCCCCAAACAACAAAACCCAACCCCAACCCCAAACCCCAAACCTCAACCCCCAACCCTCAAAACCCCCAACCCCCCAACCCCCCAAACCCCGCAGGTCGAGCTGTTCACGCAGCACGACAGCCTGCGGCGCGTGCTGGCGGCGCTGGCGGCGCGCGGCCACCGGCTGGCGGCGGTGCATCTGGTGGACTCCCACCTCTGCACAGAGCCGGCAAAGTGGGCGCATTTTTTGCTGCGGTTGCTGTGATTTGTTGTGTTTGGCTCATTCTTTCCGTTGCTGCCTTCCATTGTTGTATTCTGCACAGAGCCGGCAAAGTGGGGTGCTGCGCTTTGTTGCGGTTGGGCAACACTCAACTCCCAGTTGAGTGTTGTCCAATTGCTTCGGTTGCTGGATGGTTGGGAGGCTGGCTTTTGTTCTTCTGGGCTCAGATTTTGCCCCCCCATTTCAGCGCTGCCCCACCCAAAACCCTGCCATCCCCACCCGCCCCAAACCTTCAACCCCAAAGGTACATTGCCGCGCTGCTGCTGTCCCTGGGCGCCATGCTGCACCTCGAGCTGCCCCACATAAACGTGCTGTCAAAGGTCGACCTGCTGCGCCAGTACGGGGGGCTAGGTGAGGGGCGGGCGTCGGTTGACTCTGGGGGGTTAGGTGGGCGCGCTGGCGGGGTCCGCGGGCTAGGTGTGGGTGCGTTTGGGTGTGTGTGTGTGTGTGTGTGTGTGTGTGTGTGTGTGTGTGTGTGTGTGTGCGTAGGTTGGCTTTGGGGGCTAGGTGCGGGGCCCGTTGGCAGGTTTTGGGGGTCGGGTGGGCCTGGTGGGCCTGGGGGTGGCGTTTTGAGGTGCGGCGGCAGGGATGGTGGCAGAAAACCAGGCTGAAACCATCTAGAACCTGAACCTGCCAGAACCCTGGCAAAACCCTGCCAAAACCCCACGTCGAACCCAGCCCCTAAATCAGCCAAAACCCCACGTCGAACCCAGCCCCTAAATCAGCCAAAACCCCACGCCGAACCCAGCCCCTAGATCTGCCAAAGCCGTCCAAAACCGCCCAGCACCCCAACCACCCCCCCACCCCTCAACCCCGCCCCTAAATCAGCCAAAACCGTCCCCAAACCCCGCCCAGCACCCCAACCACCCCCCCATCCCTCAACCCCGCCCCTAGATCTGCCGAAACCCCCTAGATCTGCCGAAACCGTCCGAAACCGCCCAACAACCCCCCCAGACTTTTCCCTTGATTACTACACCGAGGTGCAGGACCTGTCCTACCTGGTGGGGTCAATGGGCAACGACGCATTCAGCGCGCGCCACAGGTGGGGGGGGGGGGTTGCGCGTTTGGTCGAGAGGGGCTAGGGCGGGCTTCCAGGGGGGGGGGGGTTGTGTTGCGCACGTTGATTTGGAGGCTGCGTGCCAAACAAAACAAACAAAAAAACGAGACCAAAAACGCAAAACGAAACAACCAAAACCGCGCAGGCGGCTCAGCTCCGAGCTTTGTGAGTTGGTGTCAGACTTTGGGCTGCTCTCCTTCCTGCCGCTGGCGATAGAGGTGGGGGCGCAGACTGTTTTTTGGGGGGGGGGGGCGCAGACTGTTTTTGGAGTGGGGGCGCAGACTGCTTTTGGGGGTAGGTGGGGGCGCACACTGTTTTGGAAGCGGGGGATCAGCGGCCTGGTTGGCATGGTTGCGGCGATTGGGAGTGGAGACAGGCCTCGTTTTCAATTCCATCCCACCACCCCACCCCCACACACACCAAAAAACAGGACAAGCAGTCGCTGCAGGCGGTGCTCCACGCGGTCGACAAGGCCAACGGCGCGCTGTACGCGTCCCTCGCGTCGCCGCAGCTGGGGCTGCCGCCGGAGTTCCTTTACGGGACGGCGCACAGGCGCGCCGCGGCGGGGCGGGGCGGGGCGGGGGGGGGAGGATGCTCTTCTTGTCCGGCTGCCCGCCGCATTGCCCGCTTTGCTTGGCGCTCCCACGGTCCCGCCGTCGGTGCTGTCGCCCTTCGTTCTGCGAACCGGCACGCTCTCCGCCCCGACAGCGACTGCGCGCCCGACTCGAGCCGCAAACTGCGCCGGCCCCCTCCCCAACTGCACTGTCCCGTCCCCATTCGTCCCGCCCCCATCCCTCTGACTGCTCCGCCCTGCTCCCCCCATCCGTACCGCAGGGCCGAAGACGATGACATAACCCGCCTGATGCAGGAGCGGTACGTCGAGGGGCGCGCGCAGCCACCGCCGGCGGCGGCGGCGGCGGCGGCGGCGGATCGGCCAGAGGCGGCCGACGATCCCGAAGCTGAAGGGGCGCGGGGGGATCTGCGGGGCGCCGCGCCGCGCGGCGCGGGCGGCGGCGGCGGCGGTGACAGTGGTGGCGGCAGCGGCGGCGACGGCGGTGCAGGTGGCGGTAGCAGAGGCGGCAGTAGTGCGGGGGGCGGAGGGTAACCCTTTCGGAGTGGCCGGGGCCTGATGAGGGCCGGGCCGCGGCAGAAGAGCGGCGGGCGGCGGACGGCGGTCGCTGCGGGCACGGTCAGCGGCGGAGGAAGCTTCGCCCTCCAGGACCTGAGATCGCCATAGCGTTGCGAGTTTAGCGGCCTGAAGAAAGGAAAGCGGTCCAGAACGAACTGCTTGACACCGACCGTCCTTGTGCTCGTCGTTGGCGTGCCGCACCTCCCCGCAGCCTGCCCTTTGCACTCAAGGTCGTTGGGAGAACTTAAAACTGAAAGAAAGGCCATTTCAGGCTTTGCGGTCCTGGAAAGCGCGGTTCGGCGTCTTTGGGGGTTCAAAGTGAGAGCAACCGAACCAGGGCCGGCGTTGTATCGAGCACGGAGCACGTAGCTGACAAAGGAATCTAAACCTCGACTTGAAACCGCAGGCACGACAGCGGTGGCAGGACGACCACGCATGGCGGCGCTCCCGATGCGGCGCGCTGCGCCCACCGCCGCCGCGGCAGCGGCCGCCCTGCTCCTGCTGCTGCTGCCGGCCGCCTCGGCGGCCGGGCCGCGCTGCGCCATCTACAACCCGGTGCGCTGATTCAGCGGGTCTTGCGGCTTTGGACGGCGGCGACCGATCGCCAAAGCGCCGCGGCGGCCGCGCGCGCGGCGCGCCCAGCGGGCGGCCGGCAGCAACCGCTTGCTGTGCGGCTCAAGCCCGTGCCCGCAACTGCCCCCCCCCCCCCCCCAAAAAAAAAACGTAGGTCCACTTTCACCTCGAGGTCGTGGCGGGCGCAGTCAACGTGCTGCAGCAGCTGACGACGGAGCCAGTGGATGTTTACCTGCCGGAAAAGGTGGCCGCCTTTTGGCGCGGCGCTTGGGGTCGGGAGTGGGGTTGATTGGGAGTGGGAGTGGGATTAAACACACGCGGACCAGAAACACACCGCGCACAATCAACACACCAACCCACACCCCATGCGCTGCGCCCTTTGCAGGTCGTCAAGGCCAATTGGTACGGCTTCCTGTCGTGGATGGGCGAGATGGAGGACGTGCGGCTCATAGACTCTAACAACTACGACGGCGTGACGCACTACGACCTGGTGAGTCATTGGGAGTTGGACCGCACCGGCGCTGTTGGCTGGTGGATCGATTGGTTGGTTGGTTGGTTGGTTGGTTGGTTGGCTGGCTGGTTGGTTGGTTGGTTGGTTGGCCGATTGGCGTTGCTGCATGCTGTCGAGAGCAGTGGGTCTGTGCAGGCAGCACCGCAGACAACACAAAGCAGCACGCTGAAACGGCAGACAGGCATGACGCAATCTCCCTTGAGAAACCCCCCGCACGTCCGCACCTCAGGTTTGGTTCATTAGCCCCGAGTTCCGCCCCCCCGCGCTGAAAATGAGCGTGGCGGAGCACGTCAAGGCGACGGGGGAGATGATCGCGCGCATGCAGGCCAAGGTGCGTGCGCAGGCGCGCGCGCCGCCCCTGCTCGGATGCATGCTTTGTTGATTTTCACGGGCGTTGCCTGCAATCAGGCGTCCTTGGCCCGGGCAGACCCAACCCAGCACTCCAACCCACAACCCAAAGCCCCCAAAGCAGCCAAACCCAACGCACCGAACCCAAACCCAAACGACGGGCCCAAACCAGGTGGTTATGCTGATGGTGCACAACGGCCACCTGCCAGAAGACGTCTTCAACGGTGTCGCCTCCCTCGCGACCCCCGGCGTCCCGCTCCTCACGCTCGCGCCCCACGTCGCCTCCAGCATCGCCAACCGCACCCGCTCCCCCGGCTGGCTGCTGCCGACGCTGCCGTTTGCGCCCGCGGCGCCGTGCGCGCTGGCGGATGTCAAGGCGGGGCGGCAGTGCGTGCGGGGGTTTTCGGTTCAGGGGCGCATCGAGAAGAGCCGGCGCAACTACACGCAGGTGCGCCGCGGTATTGGGCGGCCGCTTTGCTTGGGCGCGTTGGTTTTTGGTGCGCGGGTGCGGGTGCATGCGACATTGGGAGGAGACTCGCAGCTCCACAAACCCTCAAACCCAAACAAACAACAAACAAACAACAAACAAACATACAAACAAACAAACAGGTTTGGGAGCAGATCGGCGGCCACAAGCGCCACCAGCGCACTTCAGCCACCGCCTCAAACTTCAAGCTCAACATCCTGGGGGAGCTGGTGGAGGCCTTTGCGGTGCCAGGTGGGTAAAGGCGTTGCCTTTTGATGCCGCGTTGCTTCCGTGTTGTTTTTGGGCGGGCCGATTCCGTCTCGTTGCCGTTTGCTGCCTTGTTTTTTGAACCCGTTGAATGGGCGGATGCGCGGCCGGCCACTTTTCTTGTTTTGCAAGCAGCTGCCCAGCAAGCGGTCTGGCAATACCTCACTGCTGCCAGCTTGCAATGGACTGACTAACCCAATGACAGTATACACTGAATCCATGCGTGCGCCCTCAAAACTCCCCCCTCCCCCACCCCTCAAAAAAACCTTGACTTGAAATCGACCAGTCGAGGTGCAGGACATGGTGTCGGTCTACAAGAACCCCCCCTACAACGTTTTCTACGACGTCGTGGCGCACTCACTGGGGCTGGTGGGTTATAGTTGGGAGGAGGGAGGGAGGGAGGGAGGGAGGGAGGGGGTGAGGGGGTGCTTTCAACAAAGGCAGGGGCAGCGCAGGGTTTTAGGCGTTGAAGGTTGGAGGGCGGCTCGTCCTTCCGCCCCGTTCGCCTGCCTCCGCCGCCGCGCCCGTGCCCTTGGCAGCCGGAACCGCGGCGGCCCCAGCTGCGCAGCGCTGGGGCCTTTGCGGCGCGAGCACACTGCCCCCATTAACACCGTCCGTTCTGCTCTCCCCCGAGCTCCAAAAGCGGCGGCTGCCAACGCCGCAGGTTATGTGAACCCCGTCTCATCCCACCCCTCCCCCACAGGTTCCCATGCTCGCGAGTGACCTGTACTACAAGTCAAAGTTCAGCAGCACCGTGCTCACCAGTCTCATCACAGGTGAGAAGGAGAGAACGGCAAGTAAACCATTGGGAAGGGGCTCTGACCCATCGGCCTCCGCAGCGTCGCCAGACCCGACCTCGCGATAGTAATAATAATCCCACCCTCCCAACCCCTCAACCCCCCAAAACAAGGCACCCCCATCATCGCGGACCAGCGGCTGCTGGACGCATACACAATGCTTGACCGGTCAACCACCTACTACCAGGCGCGCCGCCTTCTGTTCCTGCTCTGCTTCATTTGCTGCGTTTTGCTGCCCGTTGCCCTGTTTGCCTCCTGTTGTTTCTTTGCTTGTTTCCTTGTTGTTCGCACGCATCCGCCTCCCCAGCCGCCTTCAAATCTACTTTCTCACCCCTACCTAACCCAACAAACCCCCACCCCACCAGGCCCCCTCCCAATCCGAACTGGACGTGATGTTTGCAATCTCCAAAACCCCCGCCGACGAGCTGTGGCGCACGCGCGACGCCGTCGTCGCGCTGCGCGAGAGGCTCAACTCCGAGGCGCGCGCCATGATCAAGGGCTGGCTCGAGGCGCGGGGCGTTTCCACGGTGCAGGGCCCGGGCGCGCGGCGCAAGGCCATCAAGCGGCGGCGGCTGGCGGCGGCGGCGGCGGAGGCGGAGGCGCCGGGGCTGCCGAGGCGGCTCGGGGGGGACCCCGCGGCATGGGGCCCCGCGGCGTGGGGGCGGCTGATGCTGCGCGGCGGCAGCGGCGGCGGCGGCAGCCGTGATGCGCCGCGGCCGTCGCTGCGCTGAGGGCGCCACCCACGCGTGCAGGCGCGCGCGCTTGGGTGGGAGCGCGGCCGCTGGCCTGCTGCTTAGTCCAAGCACTACTGTGATGACTGATGCATAAACCCAAATTGCGTCCTGGGCGCTTTGATCGCACGCGCGCTTAGCGACTAGCTAGTTGGACCCGTTTGTAAGCTTAGCCGGCAAAGTTTTCTCCCCCTGGTAAACTACATTACTGCACTTGCGCGGGGTTTAGGGTTTAAACTACCAATGCGCGCGACGAATCAGGCGCACGCAGCAGCGTGAGCGGCGCGGCATGGCGTGCCGTGGCCTGCCACTGCAAAGGCGCAACCGCCTGTCCCCCAAACAGCCTGGTCAAGTTTGCTGTTACATGCCGAGAATTGATTAGCGAAAGGGGGCTGGCCACAGCTGCGCACGCGGCGCATCATTGAAGCAAGGCATAGCAGCGGGGCCGGGTGCCGGCCCGAAGCAAGGCCGGCACGGCGGCGCGGGGCCCGGGCAACGCAATGCATTGAGCGGGGCAACGCGCCGGGGGGCGGGCGCGCCAACTGCCATGCGCACGCGGGCCGTCATTTCTAACACAAGGTGAGGCGGCCCCTCCGTCCAGGTGGGGGGTGCCCGTACGCCCGCCGCCGGCGATTTCGTGCGACAAACCGCCCCTCCTCGCTCCGGCCCCCTAAGGCAGCTTCCCGCCAGCTTCCTCCGTCGGTCAACCGGTCAAACCCCTCACTGCCGCCCGCCGCCGGTGATCTTGTCGACGGTCCCTTTGACCTCCCCCGAAAGCGACGCCGCCACCTGCTTGAGCGCTGAGGGGTCCGAGGCGAGCCCCTCAACGGCCCTCATCGTCTCTGCCAGCGCCGACTCATCCTGGAGCGAGGCAAGCACCTGGCGCCGCGGATTTTGTTCGTTTTTTTTGTTTGTTGTTTTTCGCTTTTTTGTTTGAGGTTTTCTTGCGGAGCAAATTGAAGCGAGCCGGGCCACGGACCAACAGCACCCAAGCAGCCCGGCGCAGTAATGCGCGGCGCAGCGGAAATCGTCGCCCCCTCGCCTGCAGCTGGGCGGGCGGCAGCTTCCTCAAGATGGGCAGCACCGCCGAGTTGAAGTAGTCTGGGTCCTTGACCTGTGCGGTTTTGGGCGGTTTTGGGTGGTTTTTGTTTAGTTTGTTGGGCTGTTTAGGTGCAACTTGGACTCTCCAAACGCACACAAAACGCAAGTTCCCCAGATCCGGGACAGCGAGCCTTTGAAACGCCCCAGCCACTGCTAGGAACGAGTCTCAAAAGCGATCCCGGAAAGGCAGGAGGCTCCGCGCACCTGCGCCTCAAACGCCGCGTCGTCAAAGGGCTGCGCCGCCGACTGCAGCAGCTGCCGCAGCAGCTGCCGGCTGCTGGGCGCCTCGAGCAGGCGGGCGAACACCCCACGAAGCGCCTCGGCGTCCACCGGCAGCGGCTCCGAGGTGGTGGCGGCGGCTGGCGCAATGGCTGCGCGGTCGGCGAGGGGGGGGGGTGCGTGGGCGGGGGGGGGTTAGGTGGGGTTTAAGGTCCAATTGAGAGCCGCGAATGGCTCAAGTGGTCTGGTGTGCGCCTGGTGCAACGGGCCTGATGAGCCCACATGTGTGGGCTAGGGAATGGGGCCCCTAAACTGCTCGCAGCAGCTCTAACCGCCCTCGCCACCTGGGCGCTCCAAACTGCAATTGCCCTTCTCGCCTAATACCGGGGCATCCTGCCAACATGCCAGTTATGCAATCGGGGGGAAGTTTACACGGTTGCCCGCCCTTCCCCCCAAATAGGCCGCCGGCCGGCTGCTAGCCTCAAAATCGCGGCGGCTGTGCCTTAGTCGGCCTTTATCTTCTTTGCCAAAGGCACACAGAGACGATGCAAGCAGCTCCAGTCAAATCCGCCGCGCACACAAACAGGGCAGTACAGCAATTGTGGTATTTTTCTCATTGCAGCGGCCCTCAATACATTCAGCTCCAGGCCACCGCACATGCGGCGGCCGCATGGGCGGCCGCATGGGCGGCCCAGGTGCGCGTGCGCTCAGCCCAAACGGGCGCAGCCGCCTTTACGCCTGCTTGTTATCACCGTTCCCCCCTCCGGGCGCAACGGCCGCGGGCTCCGCACCTGCCTCCGCCTGCGCCGGGGGCGCGGCGGCTGCGCCCTCCGCGGGCGCGGCCGGCGCGGCGGCCGCGCCGCCCGTGGCGGCCTGGCCCTCCCCCTCGCCGCCCTTCCCGAGCAGCGCCACCGCGCCGACCAGCAGCGCCGTCGAGCCGGCCACGATGACGGTGGCGTTCTGGGGCGCCGCCGCGTCGGCCGCCCCGTCCGCTGCCGCGGGCTTGGCCGCGGGCGCGGGCGCCGCCTTCTGCGCCGCGGCGGGCGCGGGCTTGGCCGCGGCGGCCGGCGCGGGCTTGGGCGCCTCCGCCTTGGGCGCTGCGGCGGGCGCGGCGGGCGCGGGCGCGGGCGCCGCGGCGCGGCCGAACGTGAACTCCCCCTCCACCTTCTTGGACTGCAGCCCCTGCCCCTTGGCCTTGGCCTTTGCCAGCTGCACCAGCTCGTCTCCCGCGCCGCTGCCCGCGCCGCCGCCGCTGGGGATCGGCTGGGGCGCGCCGAGCGTCAGCGCAGCGGCGACAACCGCGCCGAGGCCGACGATGCCCGCGGTGGTGAAGTTGGTGGGCTCGTCTGGGTTCTCCTCGTTCACCAGGGCCTGCCGGCGGCGGTTTGGGCCCATGAACGGGGGGCAGGGTTGCGTCCAAAGGGGCATGCATGCATGCACGGCGCGTGTGCGGGCGCATGCGTTGTGCATGCGTCCTCCCGCCATGCTCGCCCGCGCCCTCACGGCATGCAAGCGAGTACGCGCCACGCGCGTCGCATGCGGCGCGCGGCCCATGCGCTTGGGGCAAGAGACCGGCCCGCAGCCCCACCTTCTTGATCGTGCCCTTCAGATCATCTGGCGGAGCCTGTGCGCGCACGGCGCCGATCTTGGCAGTCCCCGCGGCGGCGGCGGCCTTGATCGACTGGGTGGCGGCGGGGCGCTTCACAGCGGGCTTGCCGCTGCCGGCGCGCACCAGCTGCGTGCTCGTCGCCGCCTTGGCGGGCTTGGCGGCGGCCTTGGCCGCGGCGGGGCGGGGCGGCGGCGCCGCGGCGGCGGCGGCGGGGGCCGAGGAGCCCGCGGCGGCGGCGCCGGCCTTCCCGGGCTTGGGGCCCTTCAGAAAAGAGCCCTGAGCGGGGGTGGGAGATGGAGGCGAGGGGCGGGCACGGTTTGCGTTGACGTGGGGAGCAGCAGCAAGGGTGTTGTTGCCAACAGGATCAAGCCTTGCAGGGTGCAGGCGCAGCCACAGTCCGCATGCGCATGCAACTCTGCACCCCCTCCCCCAAACGCGGCGCTCACGATCGCGCCGCGGATGCCGCCGGCGACAACGCCCAGGCCGGCGGCCACGCCCGCCGCCTGCGCGGCCGCGGGCGGCACGGCCGCGGCGCCCTCGCCGCCCGACGGCGCCGCCGCAGACTTGGGCGCGGAGAGGCTAGGGAAGCTAAAGGACGGGCCAGACGCGGCAGGCTTGGGCGCCTGCGACGCGCTGCGGCTGAGCAGGCGGCTGCCGCTCGACGCCGGCGCCGAGGGCCGCGGCTGCGCCTTGGGCGCCGGCTTGCCCTTGGGCTTGGGCGCGTTGGCGGCCTCCTTGGCCAGGCGTTCGCGGATGGCGCTGGTCTTGGCGCTGGACGCGCTGCCGCCCTTTTGCGAGGACTGCGCATGGCGTTGGGAAGGGGCGGGGCCACGGTCAGATGCCCCGCCGCTGCCACCGAGCCAGCGCAGCGCGAGCGGCAGCTGCATGCGCCCCTGCGCATGCGGCGGCGGCCTGGACTGGGCATGCGCGGCGGCGCAATCCGCTTCGGATCCCGGTGATTGCAGCGCACCCACCTGGAACTTCTCCAGAAGGGACCCCTCCCCAGCGATTGACTTCAGCTCCTGTTGGGGGCCGGGAGGAGGGCGGGGTTGGAACAGCAGCAGGCAGGGCTGCATGCTGGTGCCGAGGCGCTGGGTCGGGCCTGCGGCCACGCGGGTCGCATGTGCTGCGGCGGTGTTAAAGAGGCCCACGCCATGACAGCAGCAGCAGCAAAGGGCTCACAGTGTAGGTGTCGGCCTGCGCGCCACCCGCCAGGGTGAGCGCGCTCAGCAGCGCCACGCTGCCGGCGAGCAGCGCCTCGGCGGCGGCGGGCTGGGGGATTTGCGTGCGGGGTTTCGGCGGTCTTAGGAGGGCGGCCGGCCGGGACATTACAGATCTCGCCGCAACGTGAGATGGGCGCCCGACATCGCCAAGCGGCAGTGCGCACGCGCGCGGCCGGCGGCGCGCCCGCGGGCTTTGGCGCGAGATCTCTCGCCCGGGAGCGGCCTCATTAGCTCCATTCGCTCACCTTGTCGCCATCACGCACGGCACGCACCGCGACGGCCCGGGAGGCGCGCGCGGGCAGGCCGCGAGCAGCGATCGGCTGGGCCTTGAACGCCATCGTTACGATTTTGCGAGGCGTACAAAAGTGGGAGCTGTCGCACACCCAATGGCTGTTGAACCAGGGGCGTCTCAGCGTCTGCCCTTGGTGCCGGGCCGGTTGATCGGGGCTCTGAGGCTCAGGGACCGCACCAGACCGGGTACACGGGACAATTTCGTGGATTCAAGGCCGTCGCACCCGCCGCCCGCGTGCGGCGGCCGCGCGTGGTGCGGCGGCCGCGCAGGAGATCCCGCAGTTGACCGGTGGCGCGGCGCGCCGCCGGCAGCGCGGCGCCGCCCTACGGCTGAGCTGGCCGACGCAGAGAGGAGCAGCACCTTCTGGACGGGGTTGTTTGCGCGTGCGGCACGCTGGATCGAGCGCGCGTTTGCATTGCGCTTTTGAGGACGGTTTGACCGTGGATTTTGACCCCCCAGGCCTGGGCGGCTGCCGCTCGCCGCCTGCTGTTGCTCACCCGCGGTGCACGCTTTCGGGCTAGCCACATGTGGCGCCTTGAAAAGCTAGGCCACTCGCCGGCCAGGTAGAGGGGCCCAGCACGCGGACTTTGGGTCGCTGGCTCGCTGCTCGCTGCTGTGGCGGCTGCTGTACGTTCAAGACGACCACGGGCTGCGACACTCTGCAAAATGCGCGCAAACTTAAACAGCCTCGCCCCCACTGCGTTGGAGTGGTGGTCGGGGGTTGCAGCCGCTCTGGGGCGGCGCCACCTCGCAGGTCGTGCGCAGCGCCGGTCAGCCCGCGTACCTGCGCCGCACCGCCCGCGTACCTGCACAAAGCTCCGCGGGCCTGCACCGCCCCTGCATTCCCAGACGGATCGGCTTTCAATAGCACGCTCGCGGGCCGCCGATTGCCCAGTTCTCGCGCAGCCCGTTCGGCTGCTGCAGCATCCAACCTGCGGCCGGGTCCCAGCCAAGCGTGTTTTTGCGGCCGACGCGTGGTCCAGTTGATTGCTCCTCTCGATTCAAAGTTCGCCAGCTAACGCCTCGACTGGGCCCCTCGGCGGCCCCGACAGGCCACGCCGGAGCCCGCCACCACTCAGGGACGCACGGTCGCGGGCCTTTCTATCTGAAGAGGCACGCGGGACCGGGAGTTGCGGATACTGCCGCAGCAGCGGGAGCGTCGGCAGCAGCGGCAGCAGCAGCGCGCGCGGGGCGCGGCGCAGCGCGCGCTCGCAGCCCGCCGCCGCCGCTGCAGCAGCGGGCCGCGCCGCGGGCCGCCGCATGGGCGCCATGCGCGCGCCCGCCGCGCCGCCGAGCCCCGGCGGCAGCGCCGCGAGCCCCGCGTTTGGCGGCGCGTCGGGCTCGGCGGCGTCGAGGGCGGCCTCCACGCTGCCCTGGAAGATGTCATTAGAGGAAGCCGAGCAGGCGCTGGACCAGGCGAGCGCGCTTTGAGGGGGGGGCGTTGGGGGGGCCGCGGTGCAGGGCGTGGCGCAGAGCGGCGGGCGGGCGCGTTGCATTTGGGCTCGCCCCGCGCGCGGCCCGCCGCCGGCCGGCAACCGGCGGCGCGCAACGGATGGGACGCCCCTGCGCCTCAGGGAGCCCAAACTGAAACCGGAACCCGCCGGAAACGCAACCCCCCAGGGCGTGGCCGAGTTCGACTACGACCCGTCCCTGGAGTGCGAGCGCATCCGCGAGGCCGCGGCCCCGCGCACGCCCGCCGCCGCCGCGCTCGCCGCGGCCGTCGCGGCGGCGAAGGCGGCGCAGGGGCCGGACCCGGACCCCTGGGCGGTCGGCTGCGAGCTGAGGGCGCGGCACGGGTGGGCTGACCTTTCGTCTTCCGACCGCGCGGGGGGCCTTTTTGTCGGCGGGCGCCGCGCTCGCGCAGTGCCGCGCAGCGCAGCGCAGCGCAGTGCCGTGCAGTGCCGCGCAGCGCAGCGCAGTGCCGTGCAGTGCCGCGCAGCGCAGCGCAGCGCATTGCCGTGCAGTGCCGTGCAGTGCCGCGCAGCGAAGCGCAGCGCAGCGCAGCGCATTGCCGTGCAGTGCCGCGCAGCGAAGCGCAGCGCAGCGCAGCGCAGCGCAGCGCAGCGCAGCGCAGTGCCGTGCCGTGCAGTGCCGTGCAGTGCCGCACAGTGCCGCGCAGTGCAGCGCCGCGCAGCGCAGTGCCGCGCAGCGCAGCGCAGTGCCGCGCAGCGCAGCGCAGTGCCGCGCAGCGCAGCGCAGCGCGGTGCACCCCGCACCTTGCTGGCCCCACCACACGCAGTGTTGCTGAACCCTGTTGCACGCGCATGCGACCGCTGACCGCTGCCACCCCAGCGCAACCCAACAACGAACCGCCGCCCCCAACAAACGCCGCAGCTACCTGGTGCGGCTGCGCCGCAGCATGGGCCCCCGCCAGCCCAAGGCGTTTCTGCGCAGCCTGCGGCACAGCTTCCTGGTTGTGCGCGGCGTGGACGGGGACCAGGGTGGGTGCTTTTGCTTTTGGGGCGGGGGGTTCGTTTTTTGGGGTGGGGGAGGGCTTTGGAGGGCGCTTTCAGGGGGAGGGAGCTAGGCAGCAGCTGGGCGTTCGTGGCCATCACGCACTGTTGAGGCCTCAACACGTGGTCCAGCTGTTCTCGCAGCCCCTCCCCTCCCCCACATAACACTCACACCCCTCCCCACATAGAACTCCAGACATCCCTTTAACAACACTCACCCCTTCCCCCATATAACCCCACCCCCCAGACCCGGCTGACTACATCGTCGACCTAAACTTCAAGGACGCCTTCAAAACCTCCAAGTCGCGCGCGTGGTACGAGGCCCTCATGTCATCCGTGCCGCAGGACTGGGTCGGGCCCGCCGACGCGCTGGCGTTGGTCGCCGGCGTCGCCGCCGCGGCGACGCGGCTGCTTTTCCGGCAGCTCGGCCTGCCGCTGCCGCCGTGGCGGGAGCCGCGGACGGTGCTGAGCAGATGGGTCAGCTCGGAGCCAGACGCCTTTGAGGACGAGCAGTGCCCGCTGCTGCCGGCGCCGGAGCAGGTTGGGAGGCGGGGCCTTGGGGATTGGGGGTTGGGGGTGGGGCAGGGGTGGGGCGGAGCGGGCGGGGGGCCGGGCCGGGCCGGCGCGCGCCCGGATCGCGTCCCTGCCGCGGCGGCAGTCCAATCCGGGCGACGCCGTTTTTGCCCTTGCCGCCCCCGCGAAATTCGAAACCCGCAGGGCCGCGCAACGGCGAGCATGCTGCTGCCCTACCACGGGCCATTCAGGAAGGCCGTCGCCGCCGCCAGCGCGCTTTGCGGCGGCGGCGGCGGCGCCGGCGCGGGGCTCGGCGCCGCGGCGCTGCTGCCCGGCAACGGCCGCTCGGCCTCCGCGTCCGTGCGCGGCGCCGGCGGTGGCGCCGGCGGCGCCGGCGCGGTCGGCGCGCTGCGGGCGCAGCTGCAGCTGGCCGCGGCGCAGCGCCTCGCGACGCGGGAGGCCGGGGGCGTTGTGCCAATGGTTTTCCCCGGCATCGCGCCGCGCGGCGGCGGGGCCGACGGCGGCGGCGGCAACGGCGGCGGCGGCGGCGCGGGCGCCGGCCCCGGCGGCGACGTGCCGCAGAGGGTGATCGTGGGGTGGCCGAAAGAGGAGGACGGCCCCCACCGCCTGCGCCGCAGCAGCGCGCCCGCGTGGACGGGCGGCGGCGCGCCGCCGCCGCCGCCGCCCGGCGCGGCCAGCAGGGGCTGGGCTGAGGGCGCCGGCCAGGCGGCGGCGCCGGCCACGGGGCAGCAGCAGCAGGCTGATGATGAGGAGGAGCCGCAGGGGCAGCAGGGGCAGCAGCGGACGCCGCAGCGGGCGCACCCCGCGGCCGCAAGCGCCGCCATCGGCATCGGCCTCAGCCGCAGCAGCAGCGCCGGCGCGCTGCTCGGCGCGGCGGGCCGCGCGCTGTCGCAGTCGCTGCCGCAGTCGCTATCGCTACACGACGGGTCGTTGCCCTGGGGGATGGAGCTAGGAGAGGGCGACGGCCCGCCCCGGCAGGGTGCGGGCCGGCAGCAGCAGCAGCAGCAGCAGGAGCAGCGGAGCCGCCACCACCAGCAGCAGCAGCGGCAGCCCCGCAGGCACGGCCCAGAAGACGGCGGCCGCGACGGCGAAGGCGACGACGGCAGCCCATCGGCGGCGCGTGCGCACGGCGGCGACGACTTTTTCGATTTGGAAGATGGGGCCTCGGAGGAGGCGGAGGGGCAGCAGCACGCGGGCCACCCTGCGCACGGCCACGGCCAGCCGCACGCGGCGGCGGGGGAGTGGCAAGGCCACACGCCGCCGGCGCTCGCCGCCGTGGTGCTGCCAGAGGCGTTCCGCCGCTTTGGCAGCGGCGGCGGCGGCGGCGGCGGCGGCGGTGGCGACGGCGCGGCCGACGGCGCCGCCGCGGAGGGCGCACCAGCGGCGGCGGCGGCGGGCGCGGCGCCCGGCGACGGCGCGGCTGCCGAGGGCGATGGCGCGGCGGAGGGTGCGGCAAAGAAGGATTACAAAAATTTAGACCAGCTGCTCCCCAAGATGCGGACAGTCCGCCTGGCGGGGTGATCTGGATCCAATCCGATCTGGATTGGTAGAATGGAACCGTCAGATCAAATCGCCAGCCCATACCTCTGGCGCCCCGCATCGCTTTTGCGCCGCGTCGCGCGGCACAGCGTGCTGCGACCTTTGCCGTTTCTCGCGCGCGCGCGCGTGGTGTGCTTTGGCGGGCCTCCCTTTCGCCCGCCGCCCGCTCGGGGTTTCCCAGCTTTTGCCCCCGCTTCCGCGCAGGTTGATCGGAAGCAGCGCGAATGCATTGGTCCTCCCCTCAATGCAAATGCAACCAGTGAAACTAGCCTCGCAGCGCAAGCCCGCCGGCCCCGCCCCTCTCACAGCAGCGGCCCCAACACCCCTCTGCGCGCCGTCCGCCAGCGCCGCACCGCGTTTTTGAGCCCGCTGCCCATGTCGCCGCCACCTTGCCCCCGCTTGCTTCCTTGATTGCTTCGTCGCAGGCGCACGCCGCGTGCTGCTCCCAACTCTCAGTCCCGCAGTGGCACGCGCACCGGTACCCTTTGCCTCCGCTTTTCGCCGCCCCTCCGGCCGCCGCGGCGCACCTTGAGGCGCGAGGCCTGATTTGTTTCGAAAAACGCTGCTGTTAACCCGGCAGTTTGAGGCTTGGAGGGCGCAGCGCTGCAGCATGGTTGCGCAGCAAGCAGGCAGCGCTCAGGTCCCGCACGAAAGTCAAGGGCACGCCGTGTTTGACTGGCGGTCAAACTCCGCCGGCCGGCTGCCGCTGCTAGACCTTCCCGACTGCTTCTGGCTGCCGTGCAATTCTGCCATGCCCCCGTGGAGAAGGGCTTCAATGCGGGCTCATTACCAATTGCGAGAGGGAGGGGGTTCGGGTCAAACGGGTCACCAGATCACTCATCAGACCACAGCCCCCACCCTCTTCGAGATGCGGCAGAGGGGCTTGGATCGCGACTGCCTTGCGGTCTCAGGTGGGCGCCGGCGAGCAAACAGACCGTGCGGCGGTTTTCATGCATCGGTTTCAAGTTGCTTTGGGGTGGAATTCAAATGTGTGGCAGCTGTGGACAGTGTGCCAGGAAGGAAACGGGAAGTGGGGGGCGTTTCGTTGGTTCGCGGGTTGAGGGCCGGCGCGGCGGCGGGGTCGCAACGCCGCAGCGTGTCACCCGCGCTTCTTCAGGGCGGCGTCCCCCGCCGCCGCGCGCCCGCCGGCCCCGCCGCCGGCGCGCCGCCACGCCGCGGCCGCCGCGCCCGCCGCGCCGTGGCCTGCCAGCATTAGCGCCGCCGCCGCGGAGCACGCGGCCAGCGCGCCGCACGCGCCGGCCTGCAGCGACCCAAGAAACACCCACGCCGCCAGCAGCCGCAGGCACCGCTTGTGCAGCGCGTGGGGCGGCGGCAGCGGGCCCTGCCCCTGGTCCCACGCCCCGCCCGCGCCCCCGCCGCCGCCGCCGCCGCCTATGCTGCCGCCGCCGGCGCCGCCTCCAATATCAGCAAAGAACCAGCCGCGCGGTAGACCCGAGTAGGCCGCCGCGCCGCCGCGCGCGAGGGCGAGGCAGTGGAGGACGATGGGCGCGCAGGCGAGGGCGTCCAGGGGGTGGGCTGCGTGGTGCTGGCCTGTTTTGGGGTGGGTGCGAGTGGGGTGGGGTTGGGAGGGGGGCGGAGAGGCCCAGGCTTTGTGGTTGGGAGGGCGCAAAAGGTCCAGGCGTGTGGTTGAGAGGGCGCAGAACGGTCCAGGCATGTGGTTGGAGGGGTGGGAAGGCGCGTGGTTGAGGCTTGAGACGGGGGTCAAGAGCCCAGGCGTGCATGCACAAAGGTTTGACCCCCGCCTGGCCGCGCGCGGTGACTCACCAAAAGGCAGCTTCAGCCACGCGACAAAGGATGGCAGCAGCAGCAGCAGGCAGCAGCCGTACAGCAGAAGCCAGCCCTGATGCATCAGCTGCCGCATGCGCTCAACCTCGGACGGTGCCAAAGAGGCAGCCGGCGCGGCCCCCCTTTGAAGCCCCCCCGCGCGGCTGCGCGACGAGGAGCGCTCCCGCGACGGCGGCCGCGCCGCGGCCGCCAGCAGCGGCGCCGCGGCCTCGCCGGCGCCCCCGAGCGCGGCGCCGGCGCGCGGGCCGGCGCCCGGGGGCCCGAGCGCGACCGCCGCATCGGCCAGCGCCGACAGCCGGCCGCAGCTTCGGGAGGCCGTGCCGGCGCGCCGCAGCGCCGCGGCGCTTCCGCGGCCGGCGACGCGGGCGCCGCCGGAGACGGCGACGCCGTCCGGAGAGGGGCCGTCGTCGTCCGAAAGGGCGCCGCCGGCGGCGGCGGCGCCGCCCGCGCTGGCGGCGTCCCTGAGGGAACCGCGGCTGGGGGCGCGGAGGGACGCGGGGCCGAAAGGGCTCGCCAGCCGCGCCGCCGCCGCCGCCGCCGCCGCCGCCGCGGGCGCCGCCGCCCCGGCGTCGCCTGGCGCCGCATCGCCGCCGTCGAGCGCCGCGCTGCCCGCCGGCAGCAGCGCCGCGCCCGGCGAGGGCGCGGGCGCGGAGGCGCCCGCCGGGCTCGCGGCGCACGGCGCCGGCCGCGGGCTGGCGGCGCGCGACGGCGGCGGCGGCGCCGGCGCGCGCAGCAGCGCGGCCAAGGGCACCTCTGGCTTTGACAGTTGGATGAGGAGCGCGGTGATGCGGGGGGGCGTCCAGGTCACGAAGACGACAGAGATCGCGAGGCCCAGGCCGATCTGGGCGGGAGGCGAAGGGGCAGAGGGAGGACAGGTTAGGGGTGAGAGGGTTGGGTTCTCTGCACCACATGGAATGCGCATAAGAATCACAACACTCTATGATAAAGTGAGCAGGCGGTGGCACCACCAGCCCTGTTTGCTCACAGCGGGATGGGGTGTGCAAAGAAGGGCGGCCAGCAGCAGCTGGGCAACACCGCGCAGCACAGGCCACGCCGCCGCCGCCGCTGCCGCCACCGCGCCTTGGCCGCCGCCCGCGCCGCCGCCGCCGCCGCCGCCCCTGGTCCCGCGCCGGGCCCCCAGCGGCGCGCAGCCCAGCCGCAGCCGGCCGCCAGGAGGGCCCGCGACGCAGGCGGCGAGCAGCGCGGCCGGCGCCGCCAGCAGCGAGCGCGTGAGGCGGCGGGGCGGGGCCGGCAGCGCCGCGCTGGCCGCGTCAGAGTGCGGCAGCGCCGCCCAAACCCCTCCTCCTGTGCCGCCGCCGCCGCCACAGCCTGGCGCGGGCGCCGCCGCGGCGGCCGCGCGCCGGCCGAGGCGCAGCGCGAGCGCGGCGACGCCGCCGCAGGCGCACTTTAGCCAGACCGTCAGCTGCGCGCTCAGCAGCAGCAGCGTGACGGCGACGAGTGCCAGGAACGCCACCCCCAGCGGGTGCGGCCGGGGCATCAGGCGCCGCAGGCCGGCCGCGCCGAGCGCCGCGCGTAGCGCGGCGCGCAGCGGCGCGGCGGGGTCGCCGGCCGCGCCCGCCTCCCTGGCGACTGCCGCCACCGCCGCCGCGCGGCCCCCGCCGGCGGCCCATTCCAGCGCCAGCAGCGAGAGCAGCAGCGCGGCGCCGGCCAGCCAGACGCGGCGGTCGCTCAGCACGGAGTCGAGGGAGCGCCGGAAGGACGTCGGCGCCGGCGGTGCCAAATTCGCCCCGCCGAGGCTCAGGCTCGGCGCGCGGCGCGGCCACGGAGGGGACTCCCGGCCGCCCGCCGGCAACGGCCCCGCCGCGGAGAAGCTGCCGCCGCCGCCGCAGTCCACGCCGCTGCCGCCGCCGCCGCAGCTGCCCCAGAAGCTGTCGGGAAGCTGCGCACCCGCTTCGGCGGCGGCCAGCTGCACCAGCGCGCTGAGCTGGTGGCTCAGAGCCAGCAGCAGCAGCGCCACGCCCAGGCCAAGCGCCACGCTGCTGTGCCTGCGGTATGGATGGATGAGTTGGGGGGAGAAGAGGGGAGGAAGGGTTGAGGCTTCAGCCTTCCCATAGGTTCCCAGCCCATGCGCCGGCCAGCGCAACAATGCAGGACTGCCGCAGTACGCCGGCGGTAAACCAATCGTAAAAACCAACCCATGCGCGCGGTGCGTACCCCAGCAGCAGCGTCCACAGCGGCCCAAACACGTCCCAGCCCAGCCACAGCCGATAGCCGCAGCGGGGGTCGAGCAGAACCAGCCGCACGCCCTCCCCCTCGCCGCCGCCGCCGCCGCCGCCGCCGCCGCCGGCGGCCCCCGGGCTCAGCGGCAGCGCGTCCGCCGCGCCCACGGCCGCGCGCACGCGCTCGCCGCCGCCGTCGGCGTCTGCTGATATCAGCGCCGGCGCCCAGCACCCGGACACCGGCCCGCCCGTCGCCTGCCAACGGAGGCTCGCGTGCCGCGTCAGCGCCGGCCAGGACAGGCGCAGCCGAAGCACCGCGGGACCGCCCTCCGACCGCGCCGCGCCGGCGGCGCGCAGCGCCGCGGCGGGGCCGAGGCGCAACTCCCCGCCGGGCACGGCCGGCGCGCCGCCGGGGCCGCCGCGCCCGGCCGCCGGCCCCGGCCCCTCGCCCGGCGGCCCCCCTTCCCCCGGCCACTCCCCAAGCCACTGCACCGCCGCCGACGCCCAGGGCCCCCGCGCGCCGCCGGCCCCGCCGCCGCCGTCGGGCGGCGAGCCCTTGGGCGCCAGCCACAGGTGCACGCGCGCGGCGCGGGCCAGCAGCGGCGCGGGCACGCGCAGAAGCCAGGCGGAGGGAGTTAGGTAGTCGCGCCCCTTGAGCACGTCCTGCCACTTTCTGCCCGGGGCACGGTTTTCGCGGTTGGCGGGGAGGGCTTGTTAGTAAGGGCTGTGTGTGGGCGGCGGGTGCTTGTCTGCTGGGGGTGTGGCTTTGCGGCTGGGTTTCAGGGGTGGGGTTTGGTGGGGGGGTCGTGCCCTGGCCCGCTCCCAAGCTCAACCAAGCGCCGCCCCTTCCCCAAAACAGCGGCGGCCTCACTCAGGGTCCTTCACACGCAGAGCCGCCGCGGCGTCCACGCACGGCAGCGGCGCCGCCAGATGGCTCAGGTCTATCTCGGCACCGCCGCCGCCACCTCCGCCGCCACCTCTGCCGCCGTCGCCGCTGCTGCCGCCGTCGCCGCCGCTGCTGGCGTCGCTGCTGGCGTTGCCCCGCGCGCCGCGGTCCCGCTCAGCCGCCGCCGGGCGGCCGGCGCCCGCCTCCGGGCGGCCGTCGGGCAGCTCCAGCCACAGCCTGAAGCCCTCGCAGGGCTTGGCGGCGGAAACGGCGACCAGCAGCCCGCCGCGCGCGCCGGGCCGGAACTGTGCAGCGTCCCACGTCAGCAGGCGCCCGCCCCCCGCCGCTGACTGCTGGGAGCCGTTTAGGAACAGCGACGCGTCGTGCGCGGCCTCCTCTGCGCCGCGCGCGGCCGCGGCCGCGTTCGAGGGGAGGCCCCGGCTGAGGCACGGCCGCGGGCCGACGGCGGCGTCGAGCGCCGCCCTGGGGCCCGCAAACGGCGGGGCGAACGCCGCGGCGGTCGCGTTGGGCGCCGCCGCCGCCTCGGCCGCGGCGGCGGCGGCGAGGGGCGCCGCCGCCAGCGAGTAAACGGCGCGGCCGTGCAGAAAGAAACGGATCAGGGCGGCGTCGCCGTCGCGGCGGTGCCGGTCGGCCCCGCGCCGCCGCGGCCGCGTGTGCTGCTGCTGCTGCTGCTGCTGCACCTGCTGCTGCGCTTGCACCTGCTGCTGCTGCCGGGTGCCCTCCTGCTGCCGCACCTCGTCCGCCGACGCCTCGCCTGCCGCGCCGGCCTGCGCCTCGGCACGCCCCACCATCGCGCGCGGCTGCGCCCCACCCCCGCCCCCGCCCCCGGCGTCGTCCCCGCCCGCCCCTCGCGGCTCCAGCAGCGAGAGCAGCAGCACCGCCAGCCGCCGCAGCAGCTGGTTGCACCAAGCGATCTCGTTGTGCCCCGCCTGCGCCCAAACGCCGGGCACGTCGGGGGCGGAGGCCTCGAATGCGAGGGTGGCGTCGGGGGCCAGGCCCCGGAGGGAGGTCAGCGGCTCAGCGACCTGTCGGGTGTTTTTGGCGGCAGGCGGGCGGTTTCGTGAGGCGGCGGCGGGCGGTTTCGTTGCGGCGGCGGTGCAGGGGCTTTGCTGTGGTGTGGCGCCCGGCGCTGGCTGCGCGGCAAAGCGCAGCAAAGCAAAGCAAAGCAAAGCAAAAGCACAGCACAGGCGGATGCCAGGCTTGACGCGGCCGCCCCGCCACGCGCCTGCAGGTCGCGCGCGCCGCCGTTGATTGATATCACCGGCACGTCACCGGGCAGCCCCTCGTCCGCCAGCCGCCGGTACAGCCGCCCCATGGCGGGGTGCAGCATCACCGGCGACGCCGCCTGCGGTGACGCCGCGGTCAGCAGCAGCGACGCCGCGCGGGGGCCGAGGTAGGGGTCGCGGCGCGCGGACAGCAGCGCGAGGCGGGCCACGACGCCGCCCATCGAGTGGCCGAACAACAGGATGCCGCCGCCCACGCCGCCCTCGCCGGGGCCGGCGTGGCTGCTGCCAGCGTGCCCGCCGCCGCTGCCAGCGTGCCCGCCGCCGACCCCGCTCCCGCTGCTGCTGCCGTCGCCCCCGCCCCCGCCGCCGCTGCCGCGGCTGCCGCCGCCTGCTCCGCCGCCGCCGCCGCCGCCGCCGCCCGCGCCGGGGCGCGGCAGCGCGTAGCGCGCCGCGAGGTGTCGCAGGCACGCGAGGGCAAAGGCGGCTTGGTGCTCCAACAGTACCGAGTCAAAGGCAGAGAGCTCCTCGTTGGTGTCAATAACATACCTTTTTAGTCAGGGTTGAGGTTTTCAAAAATTCAATTGCCTTACTGCAGGTGCGATGCGGCACCAGCCGGCGTGCAACGCTTGCCAGCCCTGCACGGCCGCTTGAAAAGAAGCGCTGAAAGGGCGTCCACCCCTGAGGGCGCGCGGCCATGCACACGCACGCGCGCGCGCGCGCCCACCAATCAATGTCGGGCCCTCCGGCCGCCCCGCCGCGCCGCGCTGCGCGGCGCCGCCACTCGCGGGAGGTTTCTGAAGCGATGGAGCGCACTTGCTGGTAGGAGCCAGCGTTCCCGGGGATGAAAAGGGCGGGGTGCCCGCTCGGCGGCGTGTCTGCGCGCGGGCGGCGCGGTGTGGCGGCGGCGGGGGCGGCGGTGATGGGCCGGCCGGGAGGGCGCGCGCGCAACGGGCGGCCAGGCGGGTGGCACAGATAATCTGAAAGGGCGAGGTTTCACCCCCACCGAGCCGGTTGCGACGGGGCGCCGCATGACTAATGCGCTGTTCTACCCTCCGCGGCGCGCAGCATGCGCATGCGGCCCGCCCCATGCGCGCACACCCCCATGCGGCCGCGGCCGTGCGCACCCTGCTTGCTCGGCCCGCTGGCTTCGCGGTACAAGTACAGCTTGTACCGTGCATTTGAACCGGCCGTACCGCCCTCCACGGGGATCGGCACGTACTGCGCGTACATATAAGTCATCTCGCACCCCGCGCTGCGCCGCTGCGCCGACGCGACGTGCCACGCCGTGCCGCACAGCAGCACGGCGGTCGCCGCGGCGAGCGCGAGCAGCACGCGCATGGCTGCGCGCCGGCGCTTGCAGCGAGCTCAGCTGCGCTCAGGGGCGCCCGGCGCCGGCGGACGCGGGCGTGCCGTTCACGCCCGCGGCACAGCAGCGGCACAGCAGCGGCAGGCCGCCGCTGCCGCCGCTGGAACGCGAGCCGAGGGTGGCTGCCTCCGTCCTTCTCCAGCCCAGCGTCCTCAAACGCGTGATCTCCTTCATTTCCTAGCGCTCACAGCGCCATTTCCTGCGATCGCAGGTTTTGAACGCGCGCCTGCCTGGATCGAGCGGGCCGGGCGGGCGTTTTATTACACGGAGAAGTTAGGAAAGGGGCTGGCGCGGGGGCGGGCGCAGATCCATGGCGGCGGCACCGGCAGGGTGTGCCGGCTCGCACCACTCGAGCTGCTCGCGCCGCCGGGCGCCGGCTGGCTTCGGGCGGGCTGCACACGAGCTCGGAATAGGGCTGTTCCACACGCGCCGCGCCTTGATTTCAGAGCATGCGTTGTTTACCGCTGCCTACAACGCCGACGGACGCGTGCCACGGTAAAACGCCGTCGCTGCAAAACCGGAACGTGAGGAGGCGCGCCGCCGCCTCGGCACACGCAATGTGCCGACCCGCGGCGCGGGTTTGGCATCCGCGGGCCTGGTCGATCCAGGCCGGTGAGGGATGGAAGACGCGGCGGCGGAAGCGGGGCGGGGCTGCGGGCAGCCGTGCGCCCGAGTTGGGGTGGGGCGGGGTGGGAAAAGGGCGGGGGCGGGGCGGGCGCGGGGAAGGGTGGGGCGGGGCGGGACGGGTGTGTGCGAAGGCAGGGTGGCAGGGGGGGTACATGGGTTTTTGAGCAGGGCGGAGGGCGCGCAGCAGGTTCGCTGCCGCCCCCTGCGCCCTGCCCAGGAACAACCAGCAGAGGAAACAAACGGTGGAAACGCCTACTGTTTGTGGGTTGACACGGTTGGAGGCAGGCGGGGCGCTCCAACATCCCCTCCCAAAGACGAGAAGCTCAGCCACCCAAAAGCAGCAGTTTGATCAGGCATGGAGAGTCGCAGCATCGCCCGTGCCGGCATATGAAAAGCGCAACACATTCCCAAATTGGATCGGTCGGCGGCCAAGCCGGAAGCGAACAGGCGGCCGCGCAGGGGGCAGAGGGGCCGACGCGGGGGCGCGGCGCCGCGTGCGGCAGAGAACTGGAATCGGATTGAAGCGCAAGGCTGCTCAGCCCCACAAACTGTTTGAGGCATCTTATTGTTTGTTTTCGCCTCCTCCTCCCCGCCGCGCCAGGGGCGCGCGGCCGGGGGCGTCCTTATTGTGTGCCGGTCTGTCGCCGTCCGCGCGTGCAAGGGCGCGCGCGTGCGTGCCGGGGCGGTCGCCGATATGGGGCGGGGTTGCGCGGCGCGGCCGGGGGCCGTCCGTGAAACGAACGGCGGCGGCGGCTGTTGCCGCTTTAAGAAGACGGGGCCGTGGGGCAAAGCGCGCAAACGCGGGCCCCCGAGCCAATTGACAAACGCCGGATAGTGGGGCCGCGGAGGCGTCCCGTGCAATGGGATGAGACCCGTTCAGGGCTGCACCAGCGAGGCTTATTGTGCGGTGCGCCGCGCCGCGGGGGGGCCTGCAATAGGCCCGATGCGGGGAGGGACGGATGCAGCATTCCAATGAGGGCCCTCCCCGTGCTGCGGCTTTATGGTGGTGGCGGCGCGGCCTGTTATTGATGGGGTTCCTTTATTTGCTCGAGGGCGCGCCTTGCCCCCGACTTCGGCGCCGAAGGCGCGCAAGCG
This sequence comes from Raphidocelis subcapitata, assembly GCA_003203535.1. Lineage (NCBI taxonomy): Eukaryota > Viridiplantae > Chlorophyta > Chlorophyceae > Sphaeropleales > Selenastraceae > Raphidocelis > Raphidocelis subcapitata. The sequence continues at coordinate 328,180 of BDRX01000009.1, forward strand.
CATGCGCGAAGCGGATTGCCATTTGCAGGCCGGCGGCGCGGCGCCCTTCACCGCCGCGCCGTCGCCCACGCCGCGCCGCCGGCGGCTGCGCCGCGGCCCGCGCCCGGGCCCGCGCCAAGGCCCGCGCCGACGGCGTCGGCGCGGCCGCCGGCGGCGGCGGCGGCGGTGCGCAGCAGGTGGGCGTCCAGCAGCAGCGAGGCACGGTTGAGGCTGGCGAGGACCTCCGCGGGTAGCGCGCCCGCGCCCAGGCGCGCCTGCTCGGCTTCCAGCGCCACCAGCGCCTGCAGCGCCAGCCGCGCCTGGCACGCGCGCCGGAGCAGCGCGCCGTGCGGGGCGGGCGGGGAGTGCGGGGCCGCGAATGAGGCGGGTCCGCTGGTCATGTCGCTCTGGCCGCTGCCCGTGCGGATGCAGCCCGGCGGGGGCAGCCCGTCGAACGCGTCCTCTGAGCACGGCAGCGCCGAGCCAGCCGCCGGCGCAGGCAGGCCGCTCGGCGGCGGCATCTGCAGCGGCGCGGGCAGCGAGGCGGGCGGCGGCAGCAGCCGGTGCAGCGCCTGCAGTTGCTGCAGCTGGTGCTGGGGGTGCTGCGGCATGACAAACGCCGGCGGCTGCGGCTGCGGCTGCGGCTGCAGCTGCGGCTGCGTGCGCACCGCCGCCATCGCCGCTGCGGCTTGGTATGGCTGCAGCGGCGCTCCTGCTGCTGCGCCGGCGGCCTGGCCAGCCGACGCGGCCATTTGGGCCAGCTGCGCTTCGCTGCGCTGCCGCTGCAAATGTCCGCAGGCCTGCTGCTGCTGCAGCTCCTGCTGGGCCTGCTGCTGTGGTGGTGGCAGCTGCTGCGGTTGCGCCGATGCAGCGACACTCCCGAGCTGCTGCGGCGACAGCTGCCGCTGCAGAGGCTGGCCGCGGGCCGATGTGATGCTGCCTTGCGGCAGCAGCTTGGAGCGCTGGAAGAGGCGGCGCCTGAACACCGTCGGCTGGGCGCCTGGGGCTACCGAAGCCTGCGGCTGCTGTGATTGCTGCTGCTGCTGCTGCTGCTGCTGCTGCTGCTGCTGCTCATGTGATGGTGGAGCTTCCCTCTTTAGCAGCTGCGAGACAGCCGCCTGCCGGGCCAGCTCGTGCAGCTGCGCGTGCTGGCTGGCAGACAGGCGCGGCGCCTGCAGCTCGGCGGCGGCGGCGGCGGCGGCCGATCCTGCAAGCTGCGTCCTGAGCGCCGCGTCGCCGGCGCCGCGCGCCCCCTCGCCGCCGCTGCCCAGCGCCAGCAGCTGCAGGGCGGCCGCCTCTTCGTCTTCCCCCACCGCGGCGGCGGCGGCGGGCTGCGCCGGCTGCTGGCCGGCGCTCATGGTGGCGTCGCTGCTGGCGGGGCTGACGGTGACCCGCAGCGGCACGGGCCGCGGGTCCGCGGCGCGCGCGGCGGGATTCAGAGGGACCTGGAGGTCGGAGCCGGGAGCCGCCACGAGCAGCTGCCGGGCGGCGTGCAGGAGGGCGTGCTGGTTGAGGAGCGCGTGGATCTGCTGCCGTTGCTGCTGCTGCTGGTGCTGCTGCCGCTGCTGCTCCTGCTGCTGCTGCTGCTGCCGCTGCTGCTCCTGCTGCTGCAGGTACTGCCCCAGCATCAGCTGCTGCTGCCGCTCCTGCTGCTCCTGCTGCTGCTGTTGCAGGCACTGCGCCAGAATCAGGGCGACAAATTCCTGCGCGGCAGCGCCGCCGGCCGCGAGCTGCTGCAGCACATCGGCTGCCGCGGGGCCGGGGGCCGCGCTCAATGCCGGCGGCGCCGGCGCCGGGACCGCCCCGCAGTCGGCGCCGCCGGGCGCCGAGAGCGCAGGCAGCAGCGAGATGAGCGCGGGAAGCAGCTCCGCGTCACCTGTTTCGGGGTGCGGAGCAAAGGTTGGGGGTTGGAGGCGAGGCGCGCGGCGCGGACTGGGGGCGGGAACGAGGCGGCCTGCACGGGCCCGGGGTTCTCGCCGCCCGTCCCGCCACGCGCGCGCGCGACGTCGCGCGTGCGCACCTGCGTCCGCCGCTGCGGAGCCTGCGGGGCTGCAGCGGCGCTTGGCCGGCGGCCGGGCGAAGCCGGCGGCGCCCTGGGCGTCTACCTCGGGCCAGGGGGGCCGGCATACTGACGTACTAGGCTCACGCAGCGCGAGCTGCGGCGTCGCCCCCAGCATGTCCTGGCGGGCTCGCTTCTCTGCGTGTTGCGATGCTGGAGCTCTGTCGTGAGGTTCCCCCATGCCCTCCCGTCCTCATAGGGGCCCGCGGAGGGCGCGCGCTTCCGTGCACAGGTGTGAATTCTTAGTGCGCGAGCCGGCTGCTTAGTTGGTCGGGTGTCCCGTGATTTATTGTTGTAAACCTTGCGCTCGAGTTTCTGGGGCGGGGCCGTTCCAGCTGGCCCCACTGCGGCGCCGTCGGCTGACCATGAACTCTGACCGATCACTCAGCACGTCACTCGCGACGGGGCGGCGAGCCGGCCGGCACCCCGGCACTGTGGTCCTTTCAACACCGTGCGACTGCGCAGGTCGGAGGGCCCGCGCCCGATCGGTGCGCGGCGCGGGACGGTGCAGAGTCCGCCGCCCTGTGCGCATGCGGGCGCAACTTTGCATGGGGTCGCGCTCTCGACACGGCGGCTGAAGCAGGCCCCTGCGAAGAGAGCCGCAACGATAGCTATATCCTGCCCCTGGTATAACACCACCAACCCGCACGGCAAGCCGCCTCGAGGGCCGCCCGGCTGCACCTAGCAGACGGTGCGGCATCGCCGCCCGTGCCGCCTCCCGCTGAGAAGCAAGGGTTGCATGCGCCCCACGGCTTCCCGGCATGCTGCGAGCCGGCAGCTGCCGGCCCAACGGACCAAAGGACCCAAACACTTTGTTACATCGTTCTTGGCACCGGGCGGCCAAACCGTAACGCAAGGGGGCGCGCACCCCCAGCAGGGTGCGGCGCGGCGCGGCCCTCGCAACCGTCCTGGAGAGCTGCGACGGCCGCGCGCAGCCGCCGCCGAGGGGGCCGTCAACCGGCCCCCCAACGGCCGGCGTTGACCCGGCCCCGCCCGGCGTTTGACCCGCGTTGACCGCCAGATCAGCCGCCGGATCAGTCGCGCTCGGCGATGGCGACCAGGAAGGCGTCCACCTCCTCAACCGGCAGTATCCGGAACGCGCGCTCGTCGCCGCCTTTTTGGGGGGTGTTTGTTTTGGGAGGGTTTGTGGCCGTGCGTCGTTGCGTTTTCTTATGTGTGTATGTGGGGAGGGGTGCGGCCTGCTGCACCCGGGCTTTTAGGATGCGGCATGCGGCGTGCGGCATGCGGCGCTTTGCCGTGCCTTTGCTGCCCGCCGCCCGCTGAACACAAAGCGGGGTCGACGGCGCCCCACGGGGCCGGGCCCGACAGCAAACTACACAGCACGGCAGCGAAACGACCCCGTGTTCAGCTACCCCGCCCCTGGTGCAGCGCCACCAGCCCGCAAACGCACGCAAACGCGCGGAAAGCCGCGGCGTCGCGCTCACCCTCCCAGCTGGCGCGCGCCACGCCGACCTCGATCTCGTGCGCCTTGAAGTCCTCCGCCAGGACAGACTGGGGGGTGGTTTTGGTTGTTTGTTTGTTTGGTTGGTTGGTTGTTTGTTTGTTTGTTTGTTTGTTTGCTTGTTTGTTTGTTTGTTTGCTTGTTTGCTTGTTTGCTTGTTTGTTTGTTTGTTTGCCTTGTTGACGTGAAGTCCTAGGCGTCTGAGGAGGGGAATTTTCGGGCCAAAGCGCTGGCCGGCAGCATGCATGCCGTGCAGTTTTGAGGCACGCGCGGCGGCGCGCCAACCCCGCCGCGCGCGCGCGCACGCCCCCCAGCGCCGCGCCGCGCACCTGGAGCGCGGAGATGGCGGTCTGGCAGGTCTCCTCGTAGCTCGCGCCCTCGGCCGGCATGGCGCGCACCTGGCGGCGGGCCGGTGTCGGTTGCGTTTTTCGAGGTTGCATTTTTGTCGGTTGGGCACCCAGCAATCGGCGTCGAACGCGCAAAACGGGCAAACCGGGCGCCGCTGGCTGGGCCCTTCCCGCGGCTGCGACCAAACCGCCCGGCGCAAACTGCACGAGCCCAGGCGCTCCCCGGAACGCCTCCCCGCGCCCGCACCTTCTTCTCGAGGTGCGTCACCGCCTCAGTCTCCTTGGTGCCCACGGCCGTGGCCTGGGGGGCGCGCGGGGCGCGGCGGGGTTTGGTTTGCGCGCTCGGGGCGGCGCCGACGCGCGCACGCGCGCACGCAGCAAAGGCGATGGGCGCATGAGCGCAGCGCAGCGCGACACAGCGCAGGCCGGCACACGCGCATCACAACCCCCCCGCAGGCCGGCACAAGCGCATTACAATCCCCCGCAGGCCGGCACAAGCGCATCGCAACCCCCTCGCAGGCGGGCACAAGCGCATCGCAACCCCCCCCCCCCTCACAACCCCCCCGCGTCCCCCCCCCCCACCTTGTACCCCACGTAGTACCCCGCCGGGTCGACCTTGAAGAGGCTGAACCCCCCTCCCGCCCCCCCCCCCCCCAACTGTAGCCGACAGCCGCAGCGTGGTGCAGCAGGCGCGCCAGCAGGCGGCCGAGTTCCGCTTTACCTACGGCTACGAGGTGCCCGTCGACTACCTGGCAAAGGTGCTGGCGGACAAGGCGCAGGTGTATACGCAGGTGGGTTTGTGTGTGTGTGTGTTTTTTTTGGGGGGGGGGAGGTGTCACTGTGTTAGGGTTGCGCCAGTTGCTTTTGGGGGGGTTGGGGGCAGTTGGGGGCACGCCTGCTGCAGGTTGGAATGCAAAACCCCTTCTTTCGTCCGCAGCTACGGCACAGCCGTTCGCAACCTGGAACCAGCTGCCAGCCGAGGGCCCCACAAGACCACACCAAAACCGTGAACGCGCAAAGCCCCCCCCAAAGCTACTCACCCTCGAGCCCCGTCACCAGCATGCCGATGTGCTTGGTGATTTTGAAGGTGCGGGTGACGCTGGAGGGGTCGATAAGCTTGTCCTGCGGGAGGGAGGGGGAATGGGCGCGGGCCGGGGGTGAGATCAGATGGGCGTAGTCGAGACTCAATCAAGAAAAGGCCCAGGCGTTGACCAGTTTCGCCGGGAGGGCGCAGCCGGGGGGCGGGGGGCGTGAACTCCGCGCGACGCAGGCTCCCGCTGCCGCAGCCGCTGCCGTCCGCGCAGTACGAGCAAGCGGCGCTGCGGCCATGCGCTCCCGCCGAGGCTTCCGCGGGCGGGTCGTATCGGGAAGCGGCCCTTTTGTGTCCGCAGGGAATGTAAATCCTATCCTATCCTATCCTATCCTTGCGTGGACGCGCCTGCACTTTCTTCTGCGTCACAAAGACGACGCAGTCCTTGCCCCGGATGGCGATCGAGGTGATGCCGCTCTGGCGCACGGCCTTGAACGCATACTCTGCGTTTTTTGGTCGAGGCGGGTGGGGTTGGGACGGTCGGCGGCCAGCGGATGCGCACAGCAGCTGCATGCGCGTGCCGGCCGCGCGCAAGCGCCGGCAGCAGCCAACAGGGCGTGGGCCGCCGCGGGGGAGACGCACCGACTTGGAAGAGGCGCCCCTCCGGCGAGAAAATGGTGATGTGCCTGCGGAGTGAGCGCGGCGCGGGGGGCCGAGCGGCGGGCTCAGCTGCGTCGTCGGCGCGCCCGCGAGCAGCGGCGCCGTTGCGCGGGCGCGACCGCATGCGCATGGACCGCGCCGACAAGCCCCCCGGGATCAGCGCCTCCAGGCACCTGTCATATCCTGATCCCGAGCCGCGCGACATCCTGGCCGCTGCCTATGCTAGATCGCCAAGGAGGGATCGCCCTCGAGGCCTCTGGGCGCGGCGCTGGCCGGCCAAGCCTTTCCCGATCGGCTTTGCAACTTTCTGGCGTTCTTTCTAGAGCAGAGGGGGGCCTCCTGGAGCGGCGTGCGCGGCTGGCGAGCGATCGCGAGAAGCGATGCGATCTGGAGGCGTGCAAGCGCCCTGGCTCGTTCACGGATTTTGTGCGAGCTCAGCTGATTGTGGGCCGGGGCGAGGGCGCGGCGAGGTGTACGGCCCTGCACACCCGCGCCTGGTGTCGGCGCAGCTGCCGCCCCCGCCCTGCCCCGTCGGCGCCACCCAAACGGCCAAACGTACCGTCTGCTAGGCCTTGTCCCGCCGGGTCGTAACACCGTTATGGCATGAGGGGTGGGGGCGGCGCCTCTTCGGCGCCTGCCGCTGCAAGGGAAGCCAGGAAAGGTCAGCGAGACAAAAAAGCAGACGGGGGCATCCTTGGCCCTAGTACTGCTGGTACGGCTGCTGCTGCTGCTGCTGCTGCTGCTGCTGCTGCTGCGGGTAGGCCTGCTGCTGCTGCTGGTACGGCTGCTGCGCCGGCTGCGGCTGCTGCGCCTGCTGCTGCGGCTGCCCGCCGCCCAGCAGCTTTGCCGCCCCGCTGCCGCCGACGATGTTGAGCCGGAACCTGCGCGCGCGCGCGGAAAGGCGGAAGGGTCTTGAGCTGGAAGGGGCTGGAAGAGGCTGGACGGAGCTGGAGGGAGCTGGGCAGAGAGAGCTGGCAGGGCCAACCCACATGGCCCAGCCAGAGCAGCGCCCGTGGCCAGCCCGCCTGCGTCGCCCCTCCCGGAACAGGGGCCCCCAGCCCGCGCGCACGCCGCCGCGCGCGCCCCGCACCGGCACAGCATCTGCGGTATCGACGCCAGCACCGGGCCGAAGCGCGCGGCGTTGTCGTAGAGCTCAAAGAGGGGCACGGCCACGAGCTTGTAGTTGCGAGGCACCTGCGCGGGGCCCGTTCCGACAGCGCTGCTTTGCGCGCACGCGTGCGGGCGGCGGTCGCCGTGCTCGCCGCGCGCCGTGCCAGAGCGCGCGCCTTTCGGGCGGCCTGCACGCAGCTCAGCGCAGCGCGCGCGTCCGTGCGCATGCGCCCCTCCCCAAGCGCCGCCGCCCCAGCCCCGGCCCCCCAGCCCCGGAAGCAACCCACCGCGAAGCAGCTGCGGTCCAGCAGGGGGGCGATGTAGAGCCGCCGGACCTCCTTGGGCCGCGTCACGTGGGGCGAAAGGTAGGGGTAGAGCACGGTGTCGTAGTTGGGGCGCCACCACGTGCCCACGCACTCGCCGATCTGTTGGGATTTAGGGTTTAGGGTTTGGTATGGTTTTGGCGCGGGGCGCGCCGGTTGGGGAGGAGGGAGGGGCGAGGGGCCAGGAGGGCAGCGGAGCGCACCGCCACTGTGTGCAGTTATCACCCTGCGGCCTGGCGCAATGTGAAGGGCGCCCCCCAGCTCCAGCCGCGGCGCCCCGGATCTATGCTGGCCGCCTCATTCCGGCGCGCACCTCCCAAGGCGTCACCAGGTTTGGGTCGTCGGGTGACAGGTATGTCACTAGCTTGCGCCTCAGCCCCTCGATCTCTGCGCCGCGGTTCCGGGGGGGTGAGAGAACGGGCGGTGAGAGGGAGCGCCGGCTCAAAGCTAGAGAGGCGAGGCTGCTGTCTTGCTGCGTAACCTGCGGCCGCGCCGGGCAATGGGCCCGCCCCAGCCGCGTCGCTGGCAGTGCTGCTCAGCGCCGTGCGCCCGCGGCCGCGCGTTTGGCGGGGCCCCCCATCCCGACACGCACCATCCTCTCCGGGCTTGAGCTTGCCGCCGGGCAGCTTGAACAGGCCGCTGTTCCCGAGCTGCGGGGTTACAGGACGGCGCGGGAGCGCGTGTGCGCGCGATTTCGAGTTGCGTTGAGTGGCTGTGCGAACACCACCTGCACCGGCCGCAGCTGCACCGGCCGTCATGGACTGCATGCCTCCCACTGCGGTCAACGCCGTGCGCACCCCACCTGCAGCAGGAGGACGTGGGGATGGCCGTGCTGCTGCACCAGCAGCACGGCGTCGACGGAGCGGCGCAGCCCCTCGCGCTCGAACCTGCAGCGGCGGCAGCGGCGCGTCGGCGCGTCGGCCGGCGGCGGGCGGCGGCGTCTGCAGCAGCGCCTCAGCCACGCAGCAGCGATGCTCCGGCGCATCAAGTACCTTCCCTGCATCATGTCCCCCTGCAAAGAACGCCGCTCACTTGGCTCTCAGGCGCGCGAGCCGCTCCGGGGGCCCGCCCTCCTTCTCCTGCTTGGCGGGCTTGTGCCCGAACTTGTAGCCGTCCACGGGGTAGACCGCGTGGGCGTAGGAGGGCCGCAGCATCCTGCTGCCAGCCAGTCGACGCGCCCGGACTGATCTTAAAGCAGGATCTTGGCCTCGTGCTTTGCTTTTTTTGCCTTCCGATCGGCTCTATCCGACCTGGGACCGAGTGAAGCTAGCGTGCGTGCTCGGCCTTTGTGCCGTGCGGCGGCGCAGTGCGGCGGCGGCGCGGTGCGAGCCGGTGTGTACCGCCCGCCGGCTATGCGGCGTGTTTCTAGTGCGACCTTGCGGGGCCGGTCCAGACATCAAAATCCCGGGTGCCCTGTCCTCTAAGCCCTCCGTACACGATCCCGGAGCTCCCGCGGTCTGCGGTCCAACTCGGCAGCGCCGGAGGCGCGTGGCCGCTTCCCCGCCGCCCCGGGCGATCTACGCACCTCCAGCGGTCGTAACATGGCGCTGTTGGGACGCGTGATGGCGGAGGAGGACGCATACCGCATCGGGGAGGCCGAGCGGGGCGCGCTGGCTTCCCTCGTGGCGGGTTCAAGCCCCCCGACGTGAGTTTTTAGGCGCGATATGTTGATCGCGAAGTAATAAGATCGGTGGGTGGCTTGGAGGCGCGCAGCCCCCCGCTCAAGCCGTGGTGGGCCCGTTCCGCGCTGCCGCTGCGCCCGTCGTCCCGCGCCGCCCTGCGCGCGCACACAGCCCATTCCCTGCCTGGAGCGCTCAACACCCCACCCGCCAACCCAAACAGCGCCGAGGCGCGCAAGCTCAGGCTGGTCAAGATCCCGGGTGCAGAGGTCAAATTCCAGCTGCACGTGAGCTCGGGGTCGCGCCTTGCCACTGACCACAAATGCTACCAGGGCCGGGGGGCTCCGCCACCCTTGCGTGTGTGAGCTGGGTTTCGGGCGCTAGCTGCTGCCCCGCGCAACTTGGCCGCCGCGCCCCTGCAAAAAAGCAGCACGCACCCGCCGCCGCCGCCTGCACCGCCGCCGCCGCCGCCAACGCCAGTTGCTCGCGCCCAATGCGGCGGCCGGCGGGGCTGCGGCGCCCGCTGAGGCCCTGGTTTTGGATGATGACTGGGACATACTGCCCGAGGGGCTGGAGGCGTTGGCGGCCGGCAAGCAGGCGCGCGCGCCCTTTTGACGCTGCTGCCTTGCCGAACCTCGTCTCAGGAGCTTGCTTGTAAATGCCAATGCAGCAGAGCAGGTTTGCTCACTGCTGGATTCCGCCTGCCATTGGTACTACGCCACTGAACGCCACCAGTTGACCGAACCCACGGCTGCGCCCCCTTTCACAATCTATAACACGTGCACAGGATTTCGCGCTGCGCCCGCCGTTTGCCGGGGGGGCCGCGGCGGCCGGCGCCGCCGCCGTGGTCGCGCTGTGGTCGTTCGAGCTGCGGCGCAAGGGCCACTTTTTGGCCCGGGTGCTCAGCCCAAACACGGCCATCCCCGCGGTGCGACCGGGGAGGAGGTTTAAACCGCAAACTTGCGGGTTGCGGCGATCTGCGAGGGTTTTCTGCACCGCACCGGGCACTGCTTGCAGGCCCCTCTGGCCCAATCAACTGAGGGCCCGCTGCTGCACGCCTGCGGGAGAGGCTGTGCCGCAAGAATTGCCAACGGTTGAACTGCAGCCTGGTCCAGGGCTGCCCCATTTTTTGATTTGTGCAGGGCATGGGTTGCGCAAATGCATCCAGCTCATCCACCCAACACGCATGCGCACGCACCAGCCGCTGCTGAAACCGTTCCACCCCTGCTGCCCCTTTGCAGGTGGAGCACCCCCAAGGCGAGCCCAATCGGCTGCGGCTGGGCTTTGCGAGGGAGCGGCCTGCGGCGGAGTGGTATGCGCTGCTGGCGCTGTGCACGCAGGGCGGCGGCGGCGGCGGCGGGTTTGAGGACGACGGCGGGGCGGGGGCGGGGGCGGCGGAGTTTGAGTGGGCCGGGGAGGCGGTGGGGCAGGCCGCGGCGTGATGAGGGACGGGTGGGGGGTTGCGTGTGTGGCTGCGTTTGACTGGCGTATGTAAACACGGCGCGAGCGCAACTCATAGCAGGCGGTCTTTCCGATCGGCGGACCGCGTTGCGCTTCGCGAAGCGGAAGGCGTCACCGGTGCCGCCCAAGCGCCGCTGCCGCGGCGCAGCGCAGCCAGAACAAACCCCCGCCCTTGCTGTCGCCCATCGCCATTGATCCAAGCACCGTGATCGCGGTGTTTTCTCGGCAATTGAGCCGGCACGCCCGCGGCAGCTCTCTGCGACTTGCAGACCACACACACGCGCGCCAGCAGATCGATCCCCTCGCGGGCCGGCCCCAATGCAGCAAGCACTCGGCCGTCAGATCGGCCTGGGCCGCGGCCGCGTCGCCGCGGCCGCCCCCGCGCCGCGCCGTCGGTGCGCGTCGGTGCGCGTCGCCGCTGTTGCGCCCGAGTATGCGGCGCTGAACGGCTGCAAGGTCGTGCCCGCGGCCGGGGGCCAGCCCGTTGACATCCTCTCCCTGTGGCCGGTGGGTGATCGCAGCGCGGGGCAGGGGGGGAGGGGGTCGTCGGGTCGCCGGCAAGTTGAAGGCAGGCCAGCAAGAAAAGGCGCCGCCTGCAGTGCAGGACTGCAGGGTTTCCCCTGGGGCGCGGCAGACCCCAGCGGCCCAACTCACAAGCCGGACGCGCGCGCGCCGCGGCCCCTCCCTCCCCCCAAAACCGCAGTGCGTCCCCGGGCGGCGCGCGGTCGTGGTGTTCCTGACTCACTTCGGTGACCTCACCACGTGGGAGCTGGGGCGCGCGCTCAAGCTCAAGGCGCTGCAGCCGCTGGAGGAGGCGGGGGTCCAGGTGCGCGCAGAGAGCGGCTGCGGCTGCTGCTGCCGATGCTGCTGCCGCCGCCGCTGCTGCTGCCGCTGCCGCTGCTGCTGCCATTGTCAGTGGCAACCGGCGCGCCACGTGGCCGGCCGTGGGACAGAGCACATGGCAAGGTTCAGCAGACGAAAACACCTCCCTGCATCAAACCCCGGTCAAACCCCGGTCAAACCCTCCGACGCCCGCAGGTCATCACCGTCGGCCTCGGCGAGCCCGCCAACGCGCGCGCCTTTGCCTCGGCCTCGGGCTACCCCTCTGACCACCTCTACGCAGACACCACGGCGGCCTGCTACTCGGCCCTGGGCTTCACCCCCGGCTTCCTGGCGGGCGTGGACGGGGTTGACCCCTACCTGAAGCTGCTGCCCATGCTGGCCGGTATTGGCAGCCCCGGCACGGTGCAGGAGGTGGGGCCGGGGCCCTAAGGGCCGGGGGTTTTGGGGGCTTGCGGTTGGCGGTTAACGGTTTTGGGCGCATGCGAACCTGGAGTATCCTCAGCTGATGCAGTACGGTCCAGTGTAAGCCAACATCAGCCCATTGCAAGCCCCCACAACAAAACAGCAAACCTTTGCGCCCGCGCGCCGCCAACGCAACGCCGCAGGTGCTGCGGGGCTATGTCGGGGACCGCAGCGCGCCGCCAATCTTCGACGGCACCCTGGGCAAGGCCTTTGGCGTGCTGGGGGAGGGCTACCAGGTCGGTGGGGTGGTTGGTTGGTTGGTTGGTTGGTTGGTTGGTTGGTTGGCTGGCTGGTTGGGTGATGCATGCGTTTGCAGGGGCGCGCCGCGGCGCCGGCGCCGCGCCCGGCGGCGCGTTTGGCGCATTCCAGCCTCCGCTCTCACGCCCAGCACCGAAAAACAGCCCACCTAGCAAACCCGTCGCTTCCAACACTTCCCCTGCTCCCAGCGGCCGTTTGAGCTGGCCACCCTGCGGCTGCAAAACATGGCGTCCGTCCTCAGCAAATGTGAGCTGAAATGATTGAAAGTTACCATCGTCGTGCTTTCAGGCGCTTCCTGAGTCCGTTTCTCTGTTGCACTTCTTGTTTCCACAAAGGGGCGCCTTTGTGGCCTCAAAGACCCCCCCCCCCCACCAAAAGAAGAAAACCCCCCAAAAAACTGAAACGCAACCCGCAGGGGGCGAGCTAGCGCCGTCGGACCGGAAGCTGCTGACTCAGCAGGGGGGCGTGCTGGTCTTCGACGGCTGCGACCTCCTGTACAAGTGGGTTTCTCTTTCAGTCGTTCCGAATGAGTGAATGGCTCATCGGGGGGCTGGGTTTGGTTCGACAATCGACGCCTGCCATGCCGGCGCCGTCGCGCACACAAATGAATGTGTCTCCCGCGGCACGCGCATGTGAAAACACGCGGGCGCGCTGGCTCCTCGGCCACGGCCAAAACTCCAGAAACGAGCCATCATCTCCCAAACGACCCCCTCCCCCCACCCCAACCCGCCGGAATTCGGGCAGGCACACAAGAGACCCGTGCAATCATCACAACCCCCCCTCACCCCCCCCACGCACCCCCACCCCAACCCGCCGGAATTCGGGCAGGCACTCTGACCCCGGGATCCTCCGCTACGCCCCCCCGGAGGAGGTGCTGGCCGCCGCGCTGGGCGCGCCCCAGAAGCTCATCACCAAGCAGCGGGAGTGACAGGACCCGAGTTTGGGGGTTGAGTTTCAACCCTAAAACCCTAAAACCCAGGCGGCCCTTGCCCTCCCCCGCCCTTTGCTTCAGCCCCGCGGACCCCCCAGCCGGCGTTTGCGTCCCGACTCTGGCTCTGTAAGGCTTTACCCTCAGGCAGGGGGGAGGCTGCTGTGACGGCAGCAGCAGCAGCAGGCAGCAGCGGGGCAGCAGGGGCAGCAGCAGCAGCAGCAGCAGCACCATGCCACAGCCGCGGAGGCGGCCTGCAGCGCAGGCGCCGCCGGCCGCGCGCCCCCGGCCCTCGATCGACCCAAGTCGTCAGTGCGTTGAATAAGGCACAAAACCTCAACCTGCCCCGGCGTGGCACGCAGGCGCCGCACGCTGCCACGCGCGGGCGCGTGCAGGCGCGCGCTCGCGCCCACCAAGGCGGCGCCGTCGCCGCCTGGCGCGGCACGGGCGCATGCCGGCATCGGAACGGCTGCACGCGGGTGCAAGCGGGGGAGGGGGGGTGTGCCGGCCTTTGGGAAGCTTCCGCCCGCAGCAGATGAGATACGGGGGGCACGCTCGTTCTTTCTGGGTCGGTGTTTTAAGCATTCGGGTGCAAAGCGCAAAACCCTGCTGGGGGCATGCGGTTAGTCATTGGGGCGCGCGCGTTTCTTTGCCGGCGGGGCTGCCCCCCCTCCCGCCACCGGCCGCGGCTGGTCGCGAAACGGCGCCAACAGACGGGGCGCGGGGGCCGGGCCGCGGGGCGGGGGCGGGGCGGGGGGGGGACACCAGAGGGCTCGATTCGTTTTGGAGGGCTAGTCAAAAAGGGGGGCGCTAGTCAAATGGGGCGGGGTTCGTTTTCGACCCCAAAATGGCGGGTTCCTGCTGAAGAGGGCCGAGGGGGCCAAAGGCATCGCGATGGCTGATCAGCCCCGGGCGGGCGGGCAAAAACAACAGCGCCCCGAGGGGAGGGCGGGGGCGGCCAATGGGCAGTTTGTCATATGACTGTATCAGCGGCGGGCAGACTGGCGGGCAGGCGGGCGGGCGGGCGGGCAGGCAAGGGGCCCGCACGCCGGGGCGGGCGGGGATGGCAGAAACGCTTCACGCGGGGCGCCGCCGGCGCCGCGCGCGGCCCGCGTTTTGCGGGCGCGGCGCGGCCGCCGGCGCGGCGCGAGGGGGGGCTTGGGCGGGCCGGGCCGTGCCCGAGCCGCCAGGCAGGGGTGCGGCGTTTGCTGCCTGCGGCGGGGGGCCCCGGCCCGTCGCCCCCCCCTTGTCAAAAACTGTCTGCGTGCAATAGGGAACGGTGGCAAGCCTTAAAGCAAAACCTCATCGATTCGCCCCGCCCAGGGGGGCGGCTGGGCGGCGCTTCAAATTCTGCCGTGACAGAGCAAGGGCGGTGCTTTGCTTGGGAGGGGGGCCGGGGCCGGGGGCGGCGCCGGCCCCGCCTAGCGGCGAGGGGCGAGGGCGGGCACGCGGCACAGGGACGGCGGCGGGCCGGCTTTCCTGCCCGCGCGCGCGCGGTGCCGCCCGGCTGCTGGGTTGTCGCCTGACCGCGCGTCAGCGGAGGCGCCTGCCGAAGAAAAAGAGCGGCCCTGGGCTTGTGCTGCCTCCGGTGATGAAGCTGCCGATGCGGCCCAGCGCGCCCGCGGCTCCGCCGCCGTCGCCGCCGCCGCCGCCGCCCCCGTTGCCGGCCGGCGTGGCGGGCGCGGGGGTGTTTGTGACCACGCCGCCGCCGCCGTTGATCGATTTGACGTTGGAAACGATGGCTGGAGGGGCGGGTTGTTTTTTGATGGGGTTGCCGGTTTTGGGGGCGGGTTTGGGGGCGGCTTGGGGGCGGCTTGAGGATCGAAGCGCCGGGTATCTCTCCAGCTGCCCTGCTTTGGTTGCCGGCGTTGCAATCAGCGCGCCCCCGCCCCCAGGCCCAGCCGAATTGGGGCCCGTCACCGAACCCTTCAACGTCCCATTGAATCAAACCCCGAACCGCCCGCGGCCACCGCCCTCCCGCGCCCACCGTCGTCCCTCCAGCTGCCGCTCTGGGAGGAGGAGGTGGGGTGGATGCCCAGCACGTCCCTTTTTTTGGGGGGGGGGGGGGGGTTGTTTTCATTTGGAAAGGGTCAGGGGAGGGTTGTTTGGTGTGCATTGGGGAAAAGGTTTCAAGACATTCAGGCTAAAGCGCAATCGAAAACCCGCAGCTGCGTATCCACACAAACAACACCAACACCAAACAAACGGCGCCCCCACCAGCTGCCGATGGTCCAAACGAAGACGTCGTCCACGCGGTACTGGCCCCCGCCGTTCTTAACGTACTGCGACAGCGTCTCGTAAAACCTGGGGTGGTGGTGGTTTGGGGTTTTGGGATTAGTAACAGGTTCAGTGGGCTTTTGAGCTGTTTTGGATGGGGGGGCTTGGGTTTGCCAAATGCTGAGGTCGAGTTTGGGTTGACTGGGCTCTGTGCGCCAACCCCCACCTGCGCCGCCCCCCCTCCCCCCAAAGTGCCCCACCCGGGTCACCCACAACACCAACCCCAACCCCCACCTGCGCCTGTAGGCGCGGAATTCGGCGTTTTTCCAGGGGTCCCGCGAGGGGTCGTACGCGCCGCCCCAGCAGCCCTGCGGCGCACGGCGGGGTGCGTTTTTTGAGCGCGCGCGGTTTTTCAGGCGCGCGTGGGTGCGCACGGGCGGGTGGTGGGGTGCGTGGCGCCGCCGCAACGCACACAGTAAGCACGCACGCGCGAAACACAGTAAAAAGCGCGAAGGCAAAACACTGTGAACCCCCCCACCTGGAAGGGATGTTTGGCGAGGTAACCCAAATCGGGCGCGACGGCGTCGTTGGACTGGCAGCCACCCTGGGGGGGGTGGGGTTAAGGGTTTTTGGGTTTAGGGTTCTAGGGGTTTAGGGTTTTAGGGGTTTCGGGGTTGAGCGTTTAGGGACTTTGGGGTTGTGCACAGCACGGCGCCGGCAAAGGCGGCGCCACTCCTCACTCGTTCACCCCCCCCCCCCCCCAAAAAACACCCCCCCCGCACCAGCCCCTCCCCGCTCAAAGGGCTTGCCCTCCCCGCCTCCCCTTTGCCCCCCCCACCCAAAAGCACCCCCCCCCCCCCGCACCAGCCCCTGCTCGCTGAACACAAAGGGCTTGCCCTCCCCGCCTCCCCTTTGCCCCCCCCACCCAAAAGCACCCCCCCCCCCCCGCGCACCAGCCCCTGCTCGCTGAACACAAAGGGCTTGCCCTTTGAGAACATGTACTCCTTCAGGTCGCTGTTGGGGGGGGGGGGGGTGTTTAATGTTGGGGTTTGGGGGGTCGGATTTTTTGGGGAGGGAGGCGAGCTTGTTTAGCCGGCGGCAGCCGCCCGGCAGCGGCCGGCGCGCCGAACCGGTCTGCATAACAGACCCGAGAGCGGTCCCGAAAAAAAGGCCGAGCGTGATTCGTTTGCTTGCAAACGCCCCCTCACATCCCGAATGAGTTGAACTCGAAGTTTGCGGTCTGCGCGGAGACGTCGTGGCTGGCGGGCGTCAGCTCGCCGGGCGGCAGGGAGGCGTACGCGCTGATGCCGATAAAGTCTAGGTGCAGGTTTTTTTTGGGGGGGGTGCGTCTTTGTTGGTGGTGGGGGCGGCAGGGAGGCGTACGCGCTGATGCCGATAAAGTCTGGGGGGTTGGGGTTGGGTTGGTTTTTTCTTGGTTTTTGAGGGCTTGTTTTGCGTTTTTGTGGGTGTGGTTTGAGGGGGCGGTTGTGTGGTTATGCCGATAAAGTCTGGGGGTTAGGGCCTTGGGGGGTTGGGGGAAGCCTGTTACGTTTTTGGCTCCGCTTAAAACCGCGAAGTAGCCAGATAGCCCCCCAAACAAAGGGAAAGCGCGGCTGAAAAAGGAAAGACCAATCCCCCGCGCACCCGACTTGTCCAGCAGGTCCTTGACGCCGCCGACGTCGATCGAGCCCAGCCCCCCGCGCCCCTTGAAGCGCTCGAAGCGCTCGTTGTAGGTGGTGTTGTAGCTGGGGGGTGGGGGGGAGTTTTGGGGTGGAAGGAGGGGAGGTGAGAGCCGGTTTGAAAAGGGGGGCGGGAGAGGTGTGCAAAGGAAGAGAGGCCCCCCTCCAATCCAGCAGGCAGGCCAGGCAGGGCGGCAGGCGTGGTTTGTTGTGACACCACACGCCCGCAAACACAAACAAAGCAGCGTCAAAGCAAAGCAAAGCCGCGGCTCACAGCAGGGGGTCCCGCTCCTCGGGCTCCACGCAGCCGCAGACCTGCGGTTTTATTGGGGGCGGTTTGGGGCGGTTTCGGGGCGGTTTTCGGCGGTTTCATGAGGCGCTTTGTGGGCGGGTTTTTCTGGGGGGGAGAGTGCGCCGTTCGGGGTTCTGCCTGTATGAGCTTGCAGCCAGCTCCCCGCCCTCGGCCACGGCAGGGGCGCCCCGGCCCCCCCCCCACCTTGTCCCAGTTGAAGGAGATCCCCGCGGTGTGGCGCGACGCGTCCTTGCCCCTGCGGGTTTGGCGCGTTTTTCGCAGCGCCGCTTCTTTGAACGCCGCGTTTGGATGCCCGGGAAAGGGTCTTGCAGGTGCGCGTTTGCGGCGGGAGAGGCCCCCGCAGGCCGCGGGGGGTGCTGCTGGCTGCAGCGAGGCAGGCCCCCTGGCCCCCGCCCCCCTTGCAACCCCCAAAAAGGCCCCCTCCCCCACGCACTTGGAGCTGGCGGCTTTGGTGGACCCCAGCAGCCCCGCCCACGCGCGCGGGAAGCTGAAGACGGACAGCCCCTGCTCCCCCGCGAGAGTGATCTCGGCGCGCGTGTCGGCGCGGGTGGCGGCGTTCAGGGCCTCGGCGATGGGGCGGAGCACCACCTGTTGGTGGTTGGCGGTTTTGGGCGGTTTTGGGCAGTTTTGGGCGGGGTTGGGGGGCGATCTCAGGCGCCGACTACCCTTATTGCCCCCCTTCACCCCAAAATGGCGACCCAGCCTGGGCTGCCGACGCCGCGCTCGCCCATTGTCACCCGAACAAAGGCAGCACGTGCAGCCCCCCCCACCTCGTCGTAGCTGAACTGCTGCCCCGCGGGCCCGATCTTTGCCAGCGGGTCAAACTTGACCACGTTGCGCCTGGGCGGGGGGGATGGCGGGGGTGGGCGTGTGTTGAGGGGGGGGGTGCCGAGTGGGGTTTGTCGCGCAGCTGGGGCCGCCCCGGCGCAGAGGGGCAGCCAGGCCTTGCCCGCCGCTTCCGGTCGGTCAGCGGCGGTTGAGATTGGCCATCCATTGGCGTGCGCCCCCCCCCCCCCCACATGTTGCCGCCGGAGCGGTTGACCGGGTCAACGTGGGGCAGCACGTGGATCGTGCTGAAGCCTTTTCGTCGGGTTGGGGTGGTTGCGGGGTGGAGGTTAGAGATTGATGGTTTGAAGGAGGGGCGGGTTTAAAGGGTGCGGGTGGGGCGCAGATCAGCGGATGCAGGTGGGAATTGAGAGAGCGGACGGGATGCGGACTGCACACGCCGCCGAGCGCACCCGCGTCCACCGCCGCCTTGAAGCACTTTTCCAGCCCAGCGCGGAATCGGCCGATGGCCCCCGAATCGACGGGCAGTGTGTTGCCGCTGCCGTCTTTGTAGTGGTAGCTGGGGGGGTTGGTGTTTGTTGTGTGGTTTGTGTGTGTTGTGTGTGCTGTGTGTTTTCTGGCCGGGGGGCGCTCGGTGTTGAGGCCTGGGGGTGCGTTTGCAACCCTGCCTGCCTCCGCCAGCCACAAGCTCCCGGCCCCTCCCTGCGGCTGAGGAAAACCGCTCTCAAGCCCCCGTGGCCAGGCCCCTGGGCTGAGCGCGTCCGGATGACCAACCCGACCGCCGCACCTTTCGAGGCTCGCCGTGTCACCCGTGGCCCCCACGGTGACGACGATGTTGATCTTGCCGCCGCCATAGGCGCGCGCGTTGGCGGCGGCGGCGGCGCAGGGGGACTCGAAGTCCCAAAGGTTTGTGGTCAGGACGCTCGAGGAGATGGCGCCGCTGCGGGGTTATTGTTTGCTTGTTTGATTTGCGTTCTTTTTTTGGGCGGGGTTGGGCGGGCGGGCGGCGGCGGCGGCGGCGCGTCTTTGGGGGTTTGGTGGTTGGGCGCGGTGGGTGGGGGTTCTGCTTGCGCAGCTGCGGGGTTTGGAATGGGGTGGCATGCTGCCGCACGCCGGGGAGCGGGCCGCTGCCCTTAGACGCATGCATGGGGTGCACACGCATGTATGCATGCGCGCGGCTGCATGCGTTGTGCGTTGGGCGGCAGCGGCGCCGCGCGCGGCGCGTGCAGCGGTCGGTTGGTTTGGGGTGGTTGATTGTGGGGGCCGCGTGCGCGGCGGCGCGGCGCGGCGGGGCGCGGCGAGCCACCCCCCGCCGCGGCCGGCGCACTGCAGACTGCGGCAGCGCAAGCATGGCCCTGCCGACGCCCGCGTCCCGGCCACGGCCGGGCGGCGCGGGCGCTGTGAGCCCGCAGCAGCAGGGCGCGCGCCGCCGGGTGCGCGCCGCCGCGCCGCGGGCCCCCAGTCCACCGCTCCTCCGAGACTCACGCGGACACGCTGGGAAGCAACAGAACCCCTAGAAGCGCCAGCAGGCGCAATTGACGGCCCGACCGCATTTTGGCGCCGATCTGGCAGGAAACGGCGGCTTGACCGGCGCTTAAACTTGTTCAAGCCTCGAGATTTTTCACAGCTGCGCGAATTGTACGCGCCTCTTGGCTGGGGCGGAGGCGGAGAGCCTGAACGCGCCCTGCTCCGCGGCAGCGCCGCACCGCAGTGAGAAGCTGCAGAGCTCGCGCCGGCACTCGGCAGCGAAGCTGCGCACAAGCCTGCAAGGGGCGCAGATGGCCGCCCAGCATTCAAGCGTTCGGGCCCCTTGCGCGCACAGGGCCCCCATGCCGGCGGCCGGCCACTTTCCGGGGCCGCCGCGCAGCCCGGTGCCGGGTGCCCCGGCGTCGGTGACTCGGCGGCCGGCACGAAAGCGCACCTGGCGCTCAAACAACCGCACCGCAGTGAGAAGCTGCAGAGCTCGCGCCGGCACTCGGCAGCGAAGCTGCGCACAAGCCTGCAAGGGGCGCAGATGGCCGCCCAGCATTCAAGCGTTCGGGCCCCTTGCGCGCACAGGGCCCCCATGCCGGCGGCCGGCCACTTTCCGGGGCCGCCGCGCAGCCCGGTGCCGGGTGCCCCGGCGTCGGTGACTCGGCGGCCGGCACGAAAGCGCACCTGGCGCTCAAACAACGCGTTCAGCTGGACGGCAGCTGATCAGGGGAGCGCTCTGGGGCACGCTCTGGGGCACGGCAGCTGCAACAGCGGACTTCGCGCGCAATACCGCTGTGGGCTGTGGGCTGTGGGTTGTGGGCTGTGGGCTGTGCAGGCAGACGCCGCCACCCCGCCGCCAACGCAGGCCCCGTACAGAGGCCATCCGCGCCGCAGCGCCCGTTGCCGCGTGGTGGCCCACCGCATGGGGCCAACGCCGACACAACACATGGGCACCGGTGACGCTCCTGGCCCCCCGCGCTTCCGCCGGCCCCGATCTAGCGCCACACAAACAGCCGTAGTCACTTTGAACGCATAGCACCGTCGTCACCGGTGGCAGGACGGGCGGATTGGGCGGCCGCGCCTCTCACCTAATCCTGCCCAGCCCGGGAGGATCCCGCAACCGAGCTCGGCGAAACATGGTGGCGAAGGTCGACGACGACAAAGAGAACGGGCAGAACCGCCGCTTCGGCCGCCTGGCGGACCTCTATCACCGGGTGGCGCCGCGCCCACACCGTGCGCGCCGCCGCCGCCGCTCCGCCCGCTCCGCCGCGCCGCTCTGCCGCCTGCTACCGGTATTGCCCTGCCCCGCCGGCGCGCCGGCCAATGCGCGCGGCGGGCCCCCCTTCCCCTCCGCCCCGCCCAGCCCGAGCCCCCCGCGCCCCACGCCGCTGCTGCCCCCGCCGCCCCCCCCCCCGCAGCCGTGAGCATCTCGCCCTGCTTTGTCGGCGTCGCGGCCGCCGTCTACGGCACCCTCCACTTCGTCGCCCCCACCACCTTCCTCCCGGGAGGCGCGCCGTTTGCCGCGCTGCTGATCTGGCTGTCTGCTGTGATCTGCGCCGACATCGCGGCATGGGTGAGCAGCGCCCGGGCGAGCCTCGTCGCCCGCACGCGCCCGCGCCACCGCCGCCCCGCCTGCGGTCGATCTGTGGCCGCCCCGCCCGCACGAGCCGCCGCTTTTAGTCCCGCCACCCCCGCCCGCGCCGCGCCGCGCCGCGCCCCAAGTCACCCCGCCCCCGCTGCCCCTCCCCGCCCTCCCCCCCTCCCCCGCCGCCGCAGCTGCGCCTGCCGCGCGTGGTTGGCATGCTGCTCGGCGGTTTGCTGCTGGAGAACGTTCCCAACAGCCCCGTGGCGGCTTTTCCTCCGGACTGGGGGTCTGCCATGCGGGCGGGGGGGCTGGCCACGATTTACCTCCGATGCGGCCTGGTGCTGGAGTGGCATGTGAGCGGGGGGGGGGCGTGTTGGGCGGGGCAAGCGAATGTGTGTTGTCACTGTTGTGTGTGTGTTTGGGGGGCTGGCCACTATCTATCTTCGCTGCGGCCTGGTGCTAGAGTGGCACGTGGGTGGGGGTTTGGGGTGGGGTCGGCGCGTTGGTTGGGGCAAGAGAACGTGCGTTGCGGGGGCAGGGTAAGGGGGGGAATGCGAGGGGCGGGGGTGGCCGAAGATGCACGCAGCCTGACTAAAACCGCAAATGGTCAACCCCGCAGACCATGCGTCAGTACCACGTGCCCGCCATTAAGCTGGCCCTGGTGCCGGGTCTGGTGGAGGTGGGGGGGGGGGTGGCTTGGCCCGTTGATGACTGTTGCCCATTGTTTGCATTGTATGTGCCGCCGCTGTTGAGCCCGGGTCCTCAGCCAGGGGCTGGGAGCAGCCAGAGCAGCGCTGCTAACCAGCCGCGTGCCCCCAAACCCCGAGCGTGGAGAGCAAACAGTGGCAATTGCTTGAAAAAGCCCCAGCCACAAAACAACCACCAAAAAGCTGAAACAGCTCAAAAACCCCAAACCCCCAGATGTGCTTTGACGCCGGCCTGGCCGTCGCCGTTTTCGGGATGCCGCCGCTGCTGGCATTCACAATGGGCTCGCTGCTGCAGGCGAGTACGCGCGCGCGCGCGCGCGCCGCGGCCGCAGGGTCCGGGGGCGTGTGCAGGGCGTTTGAGGCTTCTAGGACTTCTTGTTTGAAATTTCCCCAAGGTTTTTGGGACGGGGGGGAGAGCTGCTAGGACTTTCCCTCTCTCTTTTTCTGGCTCAACGCCCCCTCTATGGCTCAGCCGCCGCCCCCTTTCACGCGTTCCCCCCTCCCCTTGGCAGGCCGTCGGCCCCGCGCTGCTGGTGCCCCTGCTCTTCACCTTCCAACAGCAGCGCCTCGGCACGCATGAGGGTGCGCGCGCGCGCGCGCGCCTCGGCCGCGCGTTCTGGCAGGCCCCTTTCCGGCCCTGGGCTGCCCCCACCCTCGCGCAACCATGCTCATGCATTTTGCCAATTTTGGTCCGCCCGCCCCACGCGCAACCCGCCGAAACCGCGCCAAAAAAACCCATCAAAACCCCCCAAAAACGCCCGAAAAACCGCCCCGGACCGCCCCCCCAGGCGTCCCCCAGTCCGGCATCGTGTCCGCCTCGTTCGATGACATCGTCGCCATAACTTGGTACTCCGTTTTCAGCTGCCTGGCGGTGACGGGGCAGGGCAACCTGGGGTGGCAGATCGCGAGGGGGCCCGTGCAGGTGGGCGCCTTTCCGACTTCCGAAGTCCGGGAGTCCTTGTTCGATTGGCTTGGGTTTGGCTTTGCTGTTTTCCTGTGGTTTTCCATTGTTTTCATGTGGTTTCCCCGAGCGCGTTTGCAGTTGCGGCGCTGGGCCTTCCCGCCGCCTGGTGCCGCCTGCTGAGGGCCGCCACGCCGCCTTCCCCTCCCACCGCTCACCAAACCCCCAAACCCCCAATCCCCCTCCACAAACCAGGTGTTAATCGGAGTGTTCTTCGGCGGCGTTTTTGGCTTCATCCTGGCGCTCACCCGCGTGTGGGACACGCCCACGAAACGCATGCTGGCTTCCTACTTCTCTTGGTGAGTAACGTTTCTGTTTTTTGGGGCGGGGCCGCGGGGTTGGGGGGTTTCAGGTTTGCGGGGGTTTGAAGGTCCGGGGGTCGAACCCAACCAACCGAAAACTGCCCCAGCCAAACCCATCGGAAACTAAGGGCGGCTCTCTGAGTGCCGGCCCCCTTGGCTTTCTAGGGCCCAACTCCCTCCCTCCCCGCCCCGCCCAACCGGCGCCTTCCGACCCTCATTCCATGCAAACACCCCCTCCCCCCACCCTCTCACCCGCAGCCTGTTCATCATGTTTCTGCTGGTGCGCTGTTTTCCAGGGGGGTGGGAGTTCGAAGCTTTCCGGGCTCCGTGTTTGCGCGCGTGTGGGCCCCTGGTACAACACCACAACCCCGCAAGCACAAACACAGAAAGCCGGACACCTCAAACGCCCCAACACCCCGACAATCCCCTCCCAGGATCACTTCAACATGCTCAGCGGCGGCGCCCTGGGCGCGCTGTCTCTGGGAATGGTCGCCGCCGCGCTGTGGCGCGCGGGCGCGCCGGCGCACCCTTTGCTGTCGCTGGGGCCCGCCGGGGCCTTTGCGGACGAGCTCGACGCTGCGGTGGCGCAGGTGGGGGGAGGGTAGCGGAGGTTGGGGCCGCAAGCCGGAAAGGAGACATTTGGACCAAACACGAGTACCTCAAAACAAGAGAAAGCAGGAGCACGCTCACCCAGCCGGTCCGGCCGCCTCCACACACCCAAACAAAGCCGGCGGGCCACAAAACCAAACCGTCCCCCGCCGCAGGTGTTTGACTGGCTGGCCGAGCCCCTCATCTTCGGCACCATCGGCGCCGCCATAAACTTCCGCACGCTGCCGGCGGGCGTGGTGGGGCGCGCGGTGCTGATCGTCACCACAGGCGCGCGCGCACATGGGGGGAGGGGGTGCGCATGGGGTGGGGTGGGCGCACATGGAGGGGAGGGGCCGGCACGCATGGCTGGCCGATGGCAGGGGCTGCGTCTAAACACGATGTCCACATGCATTGCGGCCCAAGCCCCCGTCTGCAGGGACGAATCGGCGCCCCTAAACCACATGCATCTGACGCAATCCGAGGCGCGAACCCCGAACTCCCGTGCCCCCCCCCCTTGCAGGCCTCATCGTGCGCTGCATCGCCACCTTCCTGTGCATGTGGGGCAGCGGCCGCCCGGGGGACCCCCCTTACACATGGCGCTCCCGCCTGTTCTTCGCCATTGCCTGGACGCCAAAGGCCACAGTGCAGGCCGCCCTCAGCGGCGCGGTGCTGCACTCGATTCGGCTGCTGAAGGCGGACGCGCCGGACTTTGAGCAGTGGCTGGACTGGGGGCGGCAGGTGCGGACGGCGGCGCTGCTGTTTTTCGGTTTTGGCATGTGTGTGCGCGCGTGCACTTTTTGTTTTTGTGGCCACCCTCTTCTCCGCTGCAGATCTGGTTTGCGTTGCTTTATGTGGCCTTTGTGTGCCCCACAGGACCAACAAAACGCGGCAGCCTATCCCGCCGAGTGGCAGGTTTGCGGCGACGCACCGCAAGCACGCACGCAGCGACCTATGCCCAACGCCCAACGTGCACAACAGAAAACACAAACACAAACACAAACACAAACACAAACACAAACACAAACACAAACACAAACACAAACACAAACACAAACACAAACACAAACACAAACAAACGCGCAGATCCAGGCCACCGGCGTGGTGTGCATTTTGATCTGCGCCACGCTGGGCACGATGGCCACAGAGCTGCTGGGGCCGCGGCTGCTCGACAAGGCAAGTCTTTCCGTTTTTGTGTTTGCTGGGCGGAGCCTTTCATTCTTATGTTTTTTGTTCGGAGCTTATTCCTTCTGCTGGTAAGCCGATACCCCCTCACACACTCTCTGGCTGACCTCTGAAACCTCTCAATGTCAGGCCCCTTAAAACCTCCCCAAACCACCCGTAACCTCCCCGCAACCTCCCCAAGCTAACCGCCCAGGCCCCCCCGAACTCCCACAACCTCCCAAAAACACCCCCAACCGTCCCCCAAACCGCTCCAAAACCGCCCCAAAACCGCCCCGAAACCGCCCCCCAGGCCCCCAATGCGGAGGACGAGAAGGAGCTAATGGCCGAGGTGGCCGCCAGGGAGGAGCTCGACGCGTGGGTGCCTTTGACCCGATTCGACCACCTTTTTTTAAATAAGTTTTCGCTCTGCTTGGCATCTTGGTTTGGGGCCTGTTTGGTTTCTGCGTTTGCCGCAGCCTTGAGTGCCCCCTCACAAAAACGAATGACACCCCAAGCGCTGCACCAACAGCTCCCAAAACCGCCCCAGAAACGCCCCGAAACCGCTCCAGCCCAACAAATGGCCCCCTCTTCCCGCCACAGGCTGTCCCACCCCCGCCAGTCCTTCGCCGCCACCCCTCGGTCACTCGTCATGCAGTACATGTCACTCGCATCCGTCCTCAAGGCGTCACTCCACGGCGGTACAAGCGGCGGCGGCGGCGGCACGGGCGGCGGCGGCACGGGCGGCGGCGCCGCCCAAGGCGCGAGCGGCGGGGGCGGGCGCGCGTCGGGGGACGGCGCGCCCGGCTCGGCGGCGGCCGCGGCGGTCGCGGCGCGGCGGCAGCTGCACCGGCGGGTGTCTGGCGTGGGGCACTTCTCCACCGAAGAGGCCCTGCAGGCGATGGAGCGGATAGAGGGGGTGAGAAGAGGCGCGCGCAGCACAGAGAGGGCCCGCCCTGCGCTGCTTCGGTCTGTCCCTGCCGGCTTTGAAACTGGCTGCGCTCCCTTTGCCTCTGCGGGGTCCACGGGGCGGTTGCGGCCGCGGCCCATGCGGCCCAGGCCCCCCCTGCACGCACGTGCCCCCGCCCCCGCCCCCGCCGCCCCCTCCCGCATCCCCAACCGAATCGCCCGCCGGCCCCCAGCCCGAATTCCTGACCCCCCTCCCCTCCCGCCCTCCCCCACCCGCCCGGTCGCAGCTGCTGCACGAGAGGGCGCACCGCCAGGCGATCAGCGTCCGCCGGGCGCTCGAAATCGAATCCGTCGCGCTCGACCACACCCACGCCCACGCCCACTCCCCCGCCGCCGCCGGCGCCGCCGGCGCCGGCGCTGGCGGCTTCGGAGGGCCGGCCGGGCTGCTGCAGCGCGCGCGGTCGGCGCTGCCGTCGCTGCCGTCGGGGAGGCGGCTCGGCTCCGGCCGGTCCGCGGGGCGGCCGGCGGCGACGGCGGAGGAGCCGTGACGGGCGGCCAGTGGGGTTTCGGCCGAGGGGCGCGGCGGCTGCCGAGGCGGCCTTGGCTGATTGCGCTGGCGGGGCGTGGCGGCAGATAGGCCGGCACCGTGCGGGCCATAGCGGCGGCGGCGCGGCCTTTCGACGGCCCGCGCCGCCGGCGCCCCGGCCTTCCAAACGGCCGGACGAAACCGACAAACCGACAAACCGACGCGCCGCGCCCCCCGGCGCGGCGGTTCTTATCAATGCGCTTCCCCCCCATCTGTGCTGGGCTACGCGTGAATGAAAATCGGGCCAAACTTCACCAAACGATTGATCGATTGCGGGGCAATCGCGCCGGCTGTGCAGCGGCGGCGCGCCGGGGCTGCCCGCGGCCGGCAGCCATCGTGCGCTCGCCCTCCCGCGCCGCCGCAAACCCGAATCTGCCCGCCCCGCGCGTGGGGAGGCTCCCTCCAATGCCAAAATTTTTGCGGCCTGCTGATCTGTATAGGGATTGCCACGTTTGCGGCGGCGCGGCATCGGTGCGCTTTTGCCTGCACCGCCGCTGCAGCCGCCGCTGCGGGAAAATACGGACGCAATGTTTGTCGACACCCTGCTTTTCGAGGTTTCGGATTTTTCATGCCAAGTATTGCAAACGAAACGACGGGCCGCGCGCTCAGGTCGGCACGGCGGGGCTTGTGGGATGCGCGACGGCGGCTGCGGCAGCGACACGACGCAAACGCCGGCACAACACGGAGGGCCGCGCAGCTGCCAAGCCCCTCGACCGCCGTGGCGCCGCCTCCTACCTCCACCACCCACACCACCCGGCATTGCTGGTCAGAAATCAAGCCACGATTGCGACGTTTGACGACGACATTGAGGCGTTGAGCGACGGGACGCGGCCAAAGTGATCTGGACTCGCTAGCGATCAGCAGCGGCGGCTATGGTGGACAAGCGGGGCCATGAAGACGGCCAGGAGGCAGTGGCCCCCGAATCCAAGCGGCCCAAGCTTGGAGACGGCGCGGCCGCGGCAGCAGCGGCCCCCGGAGCAGCAGGCGCCCCGCGCGTGAGCGCAGATATGCTGGCCAAGCTGGAAAAGACCAAAAAGCTGCTTCAGGCGCAGAAGGAGCTCCAGGAGAAGCTCAAGAAGCTGCCGCAGGCGAGCGCGGGGCCTGGGCGGCGGGCGGCGGCGCTGCTTGCTGCTGCTTCTGCTGCTGCTGCTGCTTCTGCTGCTGCTTCTGCTGCTGCTGCTGCTGCAGTGCGGGCGCCTTGCGCAGCGCGGCACGCCGCGCTTAAGCCCGCTGCCCCCTCACCTCCCCACCTCGCCCTTGCCCGCAGGTCGCCAAGCCCGCGCCGCCCGCAGCAGCGGCGCCGATCAGCGCCGCCGCGGCCGCCGCGCGCGCCGCTGAAATCGCCGCCAAGCTCGCCGCCCCCCGCGCGCCGCCGCCGGCCGCGCCGCCGCCGCCGCCCGCCGCGGCCGCCGCCGCCGGCGCCGGCGCGCCGCCGCGGCCGGCGCTGGGCGGGCGGCTGCCGCCGCCGCTGCGGCTGGATGCCCAGGGGCGCGAGGTGGACGAGTTCGGCAACCCTGTGGAGCGGCGGCTGGCGCCCGTCAGCACGCTCAAGGTACGGCGCGCGCGCTTCACGCTTCGCGAGGGCTTTTCCGGCCGGGCTTTTTAGCGGGACTCAAGCGGCCGGGGGAGGGGCGGAGGGAGGGGCGACGAGCGCGGGCAATGGGGCGCCGCTTTGACCGACGCGTCCGCGCTTTGACCGGAAGCCGGCGGGCCTTGACTGAAGTCAAACGGCGAATGGCTTTGACCAATGCGCGCCCGCCCCCCTCCCCCCCACCAGGTCAACCAGCGGGCGCCGGACCAGCCTGCGGCGGCGGCGGCGCCCCCGGCGGCAGAGGAGGCGGCGGCGGTGGGTGGGCGGTTGCTGCTTTTGTGCTCTTGCTTTTGTTGTGCGCGCGAACCCCGGCGGGGAAGCCAAGCGTTGCGGCCGGAAAGGGGCGTTTAGCAAAGGCAGCACGCTGGTCTGCCGCTCGCCAGCCGCAATTAAAACCTGAAACCCCCCTCAAACCTCCCCCATCCCCCCCTCCACGCCCACACCTCCCCCTCCCCCCGCGCTGAACCATTTTCGCACCCACCCCCAAACTCTCCCCCCCCCCCGCACTTAACCCCCGCCCCTCCCCCCTCAACCCCAGGCCAGGGAGGACTTTTTCGACCCCCGGATGGCCGCCGCCGCCCCCGCCCCCCACCGCCGCCGCCGCGGCGCATTAGAATTCGTAGAGGCGGGCACCTTCCAAAAGGAGGGCGAGCTGATGCGGCTGCGGGCGGCGTACGGGCCCGAGGCGCGGCGGCGGCGGCGGCTGCCGGCGGGGCCGGGGGAGAACCCGAACCTCATGCCCATCGGCGGCGGCGGCGGCGGCGGCGGCGGCGCGGCGGCGGCGGCGGCGGCGGCGGCGGGGGCGGATGGGACGGACGCGAATTCTGTGCCTATTGGGAAGCAGGTGCGTCCGGGCGCGCGCGCGCGTTTTTGGTTCTTCGGTGCTCAGCTGATGCTGGGCCGATGCTCCACTGATGCACTCCGCAGGAAGCGCCGGGATCCCGGGGGGCTGCTTTCTGCTGGCGCGGTTTTTTTGCGTTTTTTTTGCGGTTTTTTTTGCGTTTTTTTGCAAGGAAAAGGGGCCCCCCAACCCAAAAGCAAAGCCCTGGCAAAAGCTGGGTGCAATCGATACACACCCTAAACACCCGATGCCCCAACCCGAAAACCGACGACCGCCAGGTTTCGGAGGCGGAGGAGCTCCGGGCGGCGCTGCCGGAGGGCGCCCCCGCCCCCGAGGTCGAATGGTGGGACCGCCCGCTGCTGGTGGGGGGGCGGTACGAGGGCGCGGCCGCGGGTGAGTGCGGGCGGTTTGGGGGCGGTTTGGGTTGGTTTGGGGAGCTTTCGGGCAGTTTTCGGGCAGTTTTTGGGCGGTTCTTGGGAGGTTTTGGGCCTGAGCGTAGCTTTTGTCCCCTCGTCAACTCGGGGTTCGGGGCGTGCGTGCGGTTGGGGTGGGGCGCCGCACACAGCCAGCCCTTCCTCCACCGCACCCCACAGCCACCACGCACCCAAACACCCGCGCCCGCCCCCCCTCCCCCCTCCCGCAGCCGACGACGCCGACGCCGCCGACGGCGCCGACGGCGGCGCCGCCGGCCCCGGCCCCGCGGGCGCGCTGAGGGCGGCCAAGGTCACTCTATACGTGGAGCACCCCATTCCGATAGAGCCCCCCGCCGAGGCCCCCGAGCCGCCGCCGCAGCCGCTGCGGCTGACCGGGAAGGAGCTGAAGAAGCTGAGGACGCAGCGGCGGCAGGCGCGCGAGAAGGAAAAGCAGGAGCTGGTCAGGTGGGGGGCTGTTGGGGGCGCTTTTTTGCGGGTGGGGGGGTGGGGTTGGGGCGTTTTGCGGGGAGGCTTGGATTTTTGCTGCTGTGGTCTTGTTGGGGGGTGCGGCGGCGTCGGCCCCGAAGCCCCCCATTTTCCTGCAGTGACTCGTCTTCACCCCAATGCATCTTCCCCCCTTGCCCCGCACGAGCAGGCAGGGCCTGCTGGAGGCCCCCAAGCCCAAGGTCAAGATCTCAAACCTCATGCGGGTCATGGGCGCCGAGTCCGCCGCCGACCCCACCGCCGTGGAGGCCGAGGTGCGGAAGCAAATGGCGGAGCGCCAGGCGGCGCACGACGATCGCAACGTCGCGCGCATGCTGACGCCCGCGGAGCGGCGCGACAAAAAGGCGCGGCGGCTGTTTGACGAGAGCGGCATAGAGGCGCTCACGGCGGTGTACAGGTGGGCTGCTTTGGGTTTTTTGTTGTTATTGGGGATGTGCAAAGCCAATCCCATCCCTTCCAATCCCACCCCTTCAAATCCCATCCCTTCAAACCCCATCCCTTCAAACCCCATCCCTTCAAATCCCATCCCTGCCCTCCAAAACGAACCGCTCGAGCCCCACCCCCCAAAACGAACCGCAGGGTTGAGGACCTTTCCAACGGGCAGCACCGCTTCAAGGTGGACGTCAACGCCAAGGAGAACCACATGTCGGGTGAGGGACGGGGGGTTGACCGGGTGTTTGACCGGGGTTTGACGCAGGGTTCGACCGGGTTTTGACCGGGTTTTGGGCAGGGTTTGACCGGGGTTTGACCGGGTTTTGGCCGGGGTTTGACCTGGGCTTTTACCGAGAGTCGGCCGGGTTTGGCAGAGAAAAAACACGCCGCATTGACACATTCCGCATTGACAGAACGCTGCCACATTGACACATTGACAGAACCAATACACGCGCACACCTCTGCACGCACGCTGACGTCTGCACCCTCCCCCCCACACACCCCAACCCGCCCAGGCGTTATGCTGGTGGGCCCCGAGTTCAGCGTGGTGGTGGTGGAGGGCTGCGCCAAGAGCCTCAAGCGGTGAGCAGACCCGAAAAAAAGGGGCGGGCGTGCGCCGTGCCGAGCACGCAGCGCCGCTCCGCGCAGCGCAGCGCCGCTTCAACTCATCGCAGACAGCAAAACCAAACCTGCAAACAAGCTGCAAAGCTGCCAAACACAAAAAACCACAAACTCAAACCAACGAAAAAGGTACCACAAGCTCATGCTGCGGCGCATAGACTGGACGCAGAAGCCGGAGCCCCGCGGCGGCGCCGCGGCCGGCGGCGACGAGGAGGATGAGGATGAGGACAAAGAAGAGGGGGGCGGCGGCGGCGGCGGCGGCGGCGTCGGCGGCGGCGGCGGCGGCGGCGGCGGCGGCGCGGGCGGCGGCGGGCGCGGCCCCAACGCGTGCCACCTCGTTTGGGAGGGCGTGGTCAAGGAGCCCAGCTTCAAGGAGTTTGGCAAGCACGAGGCCGCGAGCGCCGAGGCGGCGCGCGCGCACCTGGGGCGCGCGGGGGTGGCGCACTATTGGGACGCCGCGGCCAACTTCGACCCCAGCGCGGCGCCGCTGCCGAGCGCGGTGATGTGAGGCGCCGCGCCGCGGCCGCTGCGCGCGCGGCGCGCGCGGCGTTGGCGCGCGGCCGCGGGCCGGCAGGCGCCTCGACCCCTTGACCCGGTTTCCTGTAAATGGCAGCTTCTCTTGGTGGCGGAGATCGGAGGCCGATGCCGGGTTGGTGATTGGGCAGGCATCGGGGTGCGTGTTGGAACAGCGGGATGGAATGAAGCCGCGGCGGCACAGCTGCGCAGCGGCACTGCAGCGGCGCAGCAGCAGCGGCGGCGGCGGCGGCAGCTGCGCAGGCGCTGCCTTGCACGACCAGGGACAAACACCGATCGGGCGGGCGTTGTTACAACACGATTCAGAACGCGAAAGCACCGCATCCTTCCCTCGTCGCCCCGCGTTGTTTGCGTCCGATTTTGAACTGGGCAGCGGCGCAGCTCCGCGCCCGGGCCCCGCGCGGCCGCTAGCATGAGTCGAAGGGAGACTTTGGGAAATCTGAGTCCGAATCACCCGGCCAGGCCCAGCATGGCCGGCCGCCTGGTCGGCAAGGAGGGCGGGGGCCCCGCGCGGCAGAGCACGCTGCTCAAGCCCGGGCGCCCCTCCATGGCTCCCGGCGCGCTGCTGGACCGGCGCTCCAGCGCCTTCGGAAAGGGCGCGAGCCTCAAGTCCGATCCCCGGCCGCTGGGCGACAAGAACTTCCTCAACGGGTGCATCCGGACCGTGATCACGTACCTCTCGACCCACGGCTACCCCTACGCCGTCTCCCCCAAGGTCCTGACCTCCCCCACGGGCAAGGACTTCACCCAGATCATCCAGTTCCTGATGCAGTGCTTCGACCCGAGCGTGAAGGTCTTCGGCAAGATGGAGGACGAGGTCCCGCTGTTCTTCAAGCGCCTGAACTACCCCTTCCAAATCAGCAAGTCGGCGCTGTTCGCGGTCGGCAGCCCCCACAGCTGGCCCAGCGTGCTCGCCGCGCTGACGTGGCTGGTGGAGCTGCTGAATTACGAGGAGAAGGCCGAGGCGGCGGCGTCGGACCCCGCCGGCCCCGGCGCGCTCGACAGCGACCGCCAGCGCAGCGAGCGGGCCTTTTACGACTACGTGTCGGGCAGCTACAAGTGAGCGCTCGGGGAGGTCCGGGTGGCATTGTGCGCTTGGGAGGGGCGGGCCGCGCCGAGGGAGCGACGGCGGCGGCGGCGTGTGCGCGCGCGTCCGAGGCGGGGCGCGCGCGCCGCGGGGCGGGGCGGACCGCCTCCCATCGATGGGGCCCGCCGCCGCCATTGCCAAGCCATCGCGCGTTTGCCGTCGCAGCGCCGAGCCGCATCCGACCCGCCGCGACCCCTTCTAACACATACGTGTTTGCATGCACCAAACCAAACCCCAAGGTCCTTCCTGCTGGGCGACGACGAGCGCTGCGCCGCCGCGGACGAGGAGATGCTGGGGCAGATCCGCACGCGCGAGGCCGCACTGACCGCAGAGCTGCAGGCCGCGCAGCAGGTGGGGGGGGGGGGCGAGGCGGCTGGCGCGGTTGGGTGGCCGGCGCGCGCGCGCGCGCCTGGCGGTGGCAGTGGCGGCACTGCCACAGTGTGGCGGGCGCTTGGGTGGGGTGTGTGCGCCGAGCAGCTGAAGCGGCGGCGGCTGCGAGCTGCGGCTGAGGGAAGCACAACCCTGCAGCTGCCGCAGCGGCGCGAGCCGCCGACAGCGCAAGCAGCAGACAGCGGGGGAGGTTGTGTGCGCAGCGGTGCCCGCCGCGCAGCGCCACACTCTCACCCGGCCTCCTGATCAGTCAGTCCCATCGCCCCCCCCCAAACCAAAACGCAGGCCTCCGAGTCCCTGCGCTCCACCATCGACGCGCTGCGCGCCGCGCCCAGCCCGCTCGTCGCCGCGGCCGCCGCGCGCGACGAGTGCGCGCGCGACAAGGCCAAGTTCGAGGCCGCGCTTGAGAACATGGCGGTGCGGCTTTCGTTTTGTTGGGGGGGGGGGCGGGCGCCGGGTGGGCAGCAGGCTGCCACCTGCGCCACCCCGCGCGCGGCAAGCGCGTGCGCAGCTGGGGAGGGGGCTTCCCACCCCTTCGGGGGCTGTGGACCCGCCAGCCGCCCCTCACCCGCCGGCCTGCTCTCCCGCACCCTCCTCATCCACCCACACCGCCCGCCGACCCCCTCGCCCCCCCAGGCCGCCAAGTCCACGTGCGCGCGCAAGGTGGAGGAGCGCCGCGCGGAGCTCGCCTCCAAAAAGGCCGCGCTGGCGGACGTTCTGGCGGACAACGAGGGGCTGCGCGCCACCATCGCCAACCAGGCGCTGTCGAGGGCGGACGTGAACAGGTGGGGGGTGCGGGGTGGGGGTGGGGGTGCGGGGGTTCCCTTTTGTCAGGGTGGTACCTTGTTCGTTCGATGGAAGGCTCCCAAACCCACCACCCACCCCCAATCGCGCCCTAACAATCCCCCACCCGCATTCCAAACCCCATCCGCCCCCACTCCAACCCCCACCCCCTCCACCCGCCCTACCCACCAACCCCCACCCCAGGCTGCTTGCCGAGCGCGGCAAGCTCAAGGGTGTCCTGGACAGCGTGAAGGGCGCGCGGGAGGGGCTGGAGCGGCGCGCGTACGAGCAGGAGCTGGCGGTGGGCGGTTCTTTCGGCTGATTGGCGCTGCCGGTTTCATTGGTGCTCATTGGTTGCAGTAGTGCTACTGGCCTCTTAGGCATCTGCGCTCCAAAGCCCACCAACCTGAACACCGACACGGCCCCTCCCCGCCGCCCCCACTCCCAACCAACCCCACTCCCCTCCCCGCTCCCGCCGACGCCTCCTCTTCTCCCCCCCAACCCCAAAGGTGGAGGGCTCCCTCAAGGGGCTGGAGGAGGCCGTCCGCCAGTACAACCTCGCCGCCCACCGCCTCGCGCTCATCCCCGCGAGCGCCAAGCGCGCGGGGGGGACAAACTTTGAGCTGGCGGTGGCGCGCAACGGGGCGGGGCCGCAGGAGCTGGTCAGCGCCGACGTCAAGGTGTGATCAGTTATGCTTGATAAGGGGGGGGCCGGGGTGTTTGTATACATGCGTGGCTATTTGGCCCGCCCCCAAGCACAGGGCCCCCACCAAACGCCAGACATGACCCCTGGGACGTCGCGACGCCACCGCTCCAACCCCTCCAAACCCCAAACCCCAAACCCTAAACCCTAAACCCTAAACCCACGCCGCGACACCCCCCCCCCCCCCCCCCAAACTCCAGGGCTGCGTGAAGCCCGGCCTCGTCGCGCTGCGCGAGCGCTACCGCGGGCGCGCGCGCGACCTGGGGGAGGACGCGCTGGGCCTGGCGGAGCAGCTGGACGCGGGGCGGGAGGCGGTGCGGGAGCGCGCAGAGGACGTGGCCAACGCGCAGCTGCAGGTGGGGTTTTGGCAAAGGGCTGCACGGGTTTGCCGGAAATGCGCCCCAACGCGCAGGTTTGAGCGTGTGAGAGGCGCCGATGGCTACAGGGCGCTAGTTGGTTAGCCAGCCAAGCAAACAAACAAACAAACAAACAAATAAACAAACAAACAAACAAACAGGTCCAGAAGCTGGATGCGGCGCACCGCGCGCTGCGGGACGGCGTGGACGGCGACATGCGCGTCACGGGGGAGCAGGCGGACAAGATTAAGGTTTGGAGGGGGGGAGTGGTTGGGGGGGATTGGTTAGGGGAGAGGGCAATTGGATGCATTGAGAAAGGGGGGAGCAGGCGGACAAGATAAAAAGGTTTTTTGGGCGGGTGACTGCATTGATGACTCATTCTGTGGCCGGGGAAGGCGAAAAAGGGGCCACGCGTCGGGCGGGCGTTGCGCCGCCGCTCGCGGGCGGCTGCCGCTGGCGGCTGCCGCTGGCGGCTGCCGCTGGCGGGCGTCTCACAGGCGCTGCGTCCACACAAGACACAACAGCGCACACAAACACAACGCACATAACAACACACCCACGACCGCCGCAGGACGAGGTGGCGTCCCTGCGCAACGCGGCCGCGGGCGCGCTGGCCGACGCCGAGGAGCGGCTCCGGGCGGCGGTGGGGGAGTACGAGGCCCTGCAGCGGTGGGTGGACGCCCGCCTATGCTTGGGTTTAGTAATGTGTCTGCATGTTTGCGAGGACGGTTTGCGACCCACTGTTCTGAATTGGGAATGGATCGGTTTCGGCGGCCATCTTTTTGTTTTTTTTTGGTGCTGCAGGAAGGAAGGTTGCACGGGTGCCCGCTTGCCTGTGTGGGGCGTCGCCCCTCTGAGGGCTTGGGGCCAGGGTGTGTGTTCAGCGGGGCGCCGCGGCCCCGAAGCCGAAAGGCTTGCAGGGAGGGCAAGGACCGCCAACCCCTGCCCGACGGCGCCCCCTCCCCCGACGCGCGCCCGCCACCGCTCCCCGCCGCAGGCGCTGCCAGGGCGAGCTGGAGCAGCTGCGCCGCGCGACGCACACCGCGCTCGACGCCACCATGCAGCACCGCCTCGACGTTCGCGGCGCGCTCGACGACGTGCGCGCCGCCGCGTCCGAGGCGGCGCGTGCGGTGGCGACGGCGTTCGTGCCGGCGCCGGCGGGCGGGGTCGCGGCGGGCGGCGGCGGTGGCGGCGCGGGGCCGTCGGCGGCGGCCGTGGCGGCGCGCGGCTGAGGGCGGCGCGCCCCTGGAAGCCCTGGAAGACCCCCCTTCTCTCTCTTTTGCTGTCCTTTGACCGATGACCGCCCTCTCCCCTCCCTGCCTGCCTGTAAGTTTACTCACACGCGCCCGGCCGCGCAGCGCGGCGCGCCGCGCCGCCGCGCGCCGCGCCGCGCCGCCGCCCGCGCGTGCGCGCCTTTCCGTGGCCCCGGTGGCGCGCCGCCCTCCTGCGGCGCCCGCAGCGCGCGCCCCCCGAGGCGGCCGCCTTGACCGGCCGTCGCGAGCGTTTGTGTTCTACACCGCCGCCCCTGGCCCCCCTCTGACAAGTGTAATGATCCCTCCGCGTTTGGGACCTGGCGTGGCAAACGAACCGAGCAGTTCGCAGTTTGGTCTGGGCCAGTGGCAGCTGCCCGCGCGACAACGGGCGCAGCGCGGCGGGGGCATGCATGAGGCAGCATCCTGCGACACAGCCAGTCCTCGCGATCTTATCAAATAGCATCATTCAGACCTGCCGGCGTTTGGGCCAGGCAGGGCCGATCTGTCCACCCTGCCGCGAGCCCCCGGCAGCGAATATAGCGGGAGCTGCAGGGGATCTGTCCTGAGATCTGTTTGAGATAGCGGTAAAGCTCCCCCGCACCGAACCGGCGCCGCAGGCAGCACGCGCAGCGCGCGACGGCGGGCCCTCCGCAGCGTGCCGCGCGCACGCAGCTGCCCGCGCCTGCACGCAGCCGCGGCGCCGCGGCCCCTAGCCGTGCCGATCGAGGCGCCGGCGGCGGCGGCGGCGCATGGCGGGGACGCCGCCCGGCCCGGGGCGGCCCCCGGGCCCCGGCGGGGGCGGGGGCGGCGCGCCGAGCGCCAACCCCTTTGGCGGCGCCGCGGGCCCCAGCAGGGGCGCCCACGCCAACCCGTTCCAATTGGAGAACGAACAGGTGGGTCGGCCGGGCCCCCCGGCGGGGCTGCCCGCAGCGGGCCTTGCTTGGGGCGCCGGCGCAGAGCCGCGGCGCCGCCAACCGCGCAGCGCCGCCAACCGCGCTCTGGCCGTTTGCTGTTCTGTTGTGCGCCCGTGGGTGCCGACTCCCTTTCCAGGCAGCTCCCCTTTCCTCAATTGCCCGCGCCATTCGAAACAGGACCTTTTGGGCCCGATCCCGGTTTACCAGCTAAGGCCGGGGCCGGGCCAGCAGCAGCAGCAGCAGCAGCAGGGCGGCGGCGGCGGCGCCTCTGTCGGGGACCTGCTGCAGCTTTCTTTCAGCGGCGGCAGCGGCGGCGGCGGCGGCGAGGGGGCTGCGCCGCCGCGCGGGGCGTCGCCGTTTGCGGGCTATGAGCAGCAGCAGCGGCAGGCGCAGGGCTGGGGCGGCGGCGGCGCCGCCGGCGGCGCGAAGCAGCAGGCCGCGCCGCCGCCGCCGCTGCCGCCCGGCGCGCGCCGGACCTTCAGCGACGGCGGCGCCGCCGGCGGCGCGCTGTCGCCGCACCGCACGCTCAGCGGCGCGGGCTCAGCGGGGGGTGT
The DNA here is from genome assembly GCA_003203535.1 of Raphidocelis subcapitata. Taxonomy (NCBI): domain Eukaryota; kingdom Viridiplantae; phylum Chlorophyta; class Chlorophyceae; order Sphaeropleales; family Selenastraceae; genus Raphidocelis; species Raphidocelis subcapitata. The sequence goes on from BDRX01000009.1 coordinate 364,961, forward strand.
GGGGCTTTTGGATGCGGAGCCCGACAGCCACCCCCCCGAAATGGCCGCCGGCGACGCAGCCCCCGGCTCGGCGGCGCCCGGCGGCGGCGGCGCCGGCGCCGGCGCCGCCGGCGGGGCCCGGCGGCGGCGCGGCGGGGGCGGAGGGGGGGAGGTGGGCGTGCACGGCGAGGCGCCGGCGCCGGGGGACAACGAGGCCAGGATTTTTCAGGTGGGGCGCGGCGGGGTGGGGGTTGGGGGCTGTTTAAAGCTCCAATAAAACAATTCCAGGGGTTCGCAGCTGCCGGAAGCGCATTTTCAGGCCGCGTTTTCGCTGCGGCCGCCAATGCGCGCGCGGCCCGAAGTGCTCCCGCAACCGAACGCGCCCCTGGCCCGCCCCAACGCCGCCGCAACGACGCACCGCCCCCGCCCCCGTGCCCCCCCCCCCACCCCCCAGATCACCACCTTTGGCGGCGAGGGCGTGCCGGGCGCGTGGCGGCGGCTCATGAACCGGCTGGGCGTGAAGAGGCGGCGGCCGCAGGTGGGAGGGGCTTGACTGATTGAGCGCAGCGCGTGGCAGGGCGGGGGGGCGTGAAGAGGCGGCGGCCGCAGATTGGAGGGGTGGGGTGCTTGCTGTGCGGCGGGGGTGGGGAGGGGGGGGAGGGGAGGGGGGGCCGTTGAGAGCGGTGCCTGCGGGTCCGCGCTGAACCCCACCACCACACCCCGAAAACGCCCCCCAAAACGCCCCCCCCCCCCCCAAAAGGGCGCCTACCCCTCCAACGAGCTGGTCACCTCGCGGTATAACGCCGTCACCTTTCTGCCGGTCAACCTGTACTGCCAGTTCAAGCGGGTGGCAAACCTTTACTTTGCTGGGCTGGTGTGCCTGCAGGTGTGGGGGCGGGTACTGGCGCGCCCGATGGTCGGGGTGGCGGTACAGGCAGGGGCTGCGCCCGATGGGCGGTGGTTGGTTAAGGCGGAGAGCGTTGGGCGGTGCAAACCTGCCAACCCCCAAATCCCCCAACCCTGCAAACACCCAAACACCCCTCAAACATCCCCCAAACCCCCCTAACACCCCCCAAACTCCCCCCCATCAAACCACCCTTACCTGCAAACCACCCAAACCCACTAAACCCCAACCCCCCAAAGGCCATCCCGGGCCTGTCCCCCGTGCCCTGGTGGGGCACCCTCTTCCCGCTGGCGGTTGTGCTGACGGTCAACGCGGTCAAAGAGGCGTTCGATGACTACTGGCGCCACATCAGCGACGCGCAGGTCAACCGCAGGTGGGTGAGGGAGTGGCGACGGTTGTGGCGGGGGCGGTTTTGTGGGGCGTTTTTCGGGGTAAAAGATCCCTCTGGGGGCAGTTTTTTGGAGGCAGTTTTGTTTGGGGGAGCAGCGCGTTCAACGGTCGGGGTCGAGGCTGGCTTTCGCCTTGACGCACGCATTACTAATCGCGCATTACCAATCGCAAACAATCACCCAAAAGGCTCGTCACCCTGCTGCGGGAGGACGGCGATTTGGTGGTGGAGTGGGCCGCGGTGCAGGTGGGGGGCGCTGGCTCGGGGCCTGGCTTTTTCGTTTCCCTTTTTTGCCGTGCCGGTTTTTCGGTGGCGGGCGTTCAGCGGCGCCGTGGCGTGGAAAGAAGTGGAAACACTGAATTTCGAATGACAACTTTGAAGGTGACTGCAAAATCGACAAAACGCGCCCCCACCCCCCCCCCCCACCCCCAAAAAAAACGACAACAGGTGGGCGACCTGCTGCGGCTGCACAACGGCGACGACGTCCCCGCTGACCTGGCGCTGCTCGCGTCATCAGACCCAGAGGTGAGTAAAGGCCATGCAGTGGCCAATCCCCTCCAAATCGCCTTGCCTTTCTTGCCTATCTGATTTCGCCCTCGCCCCGGCCTCCCTGTCTTGCACGTGGCTGTGCTTTCGGGGGCCGAAACAAAAAAACCCTCAAACCCAGCCCTAAGCCCTGGAAACCAAAACGCCCCCCCCCCCAGGGCCTGTGCTACGTGGAAACGGCAAACCTGGACGGGGAGACAAACCTCAAGGCGAGGGGGGCCCGGTCGGAGAGTCCGCCTTTTTGTCTGCGTCAATGATGCCCGCGCGCCCGCCCGTGCACGGGCGCAAAGCCGGGGCGCCTGCCGTTTCGCCTGCATCGGTTATGCTAGCCGGCTGTGCCTGCTCGCATGCCTTGGCGGTTGTACGGGGCCACGATTCTGCCCAGTCAAGCGCCGACCCCGCCCGGTCAAACCCTCAACCCTAAACCCTTGTCAAACGTTGACCCGGTCAAACCTCGCGCCCGCGCCCGCCCCCCGCCGCCTCCAAACCGCGCCCACAGGTCAAGCACGCCCACCCGACCACAGCCCATTTCGACTGTGCGGGTGGGTATTTGGGGGGGGGCTGAGAGGGCTTTTGGGCGGTCTGATGGGTTTGAGGGGGTTTGAGGGGGTCGAGGGGCTTGAGGGCTTGGGGGGGCTCAGGGGCTCGAAACCCGCCCTCCAAAAAAAGCACCCCTTTACAACCACCCAACGCCGCTCGTACATAAAACCGCCCCTCCCCCAGAGTCGTTCAGCCGCGCCGGCTATTTCACAGTGGAGGCCGAGGCGCCAAACCCCCGGTGCGCCCCCGCACTTCCGCCCCCCGCTTTCTTCTGTTACTAAACCCGCTTTGTTCTGTTACTAAACCCGATTTCTTCTGTTACTAAACCCGCTTTCTTCTGTTACTAAACAGCCCCTCCCGTTTCGGTGCTGGGCCCTTTGTTTCGCGGTGACGGCGCAATTGGGGGTTTAGGGTTTGGCGTTCAGGCAGGCAGCAAGCTCGCGCCAAGCATTCAGGCTCTAAACATCAAAACACACTTTCCGAACAAACGGCGCCCCCACCCCCCCAGGCTGTACTCGTTTGAGGGCGCCATCTGCTGTTGGGACGTCCCCCCAACCACCCTCGGCGCCATCGGCCGCGGCGGCGCCATCGGCCGCGGCCTCGAGCCGCCCAACGCGCGCGCGCTCGCGCCGGCGTCGGGGTGGGGCGCCAGCGGCGCGCGGCCGGGGGGCGGCGCGGGGGAGCCGCTGGGGGGCGGCGGCATCGGCAGCGGGCTGTGGGGGCAGCAGGTGGGGCTGCGCGCGCTTTGGTCCGCTCGTATTCCTTTGCATTTGGCGAGCGGAGCCCTTGCGCCCGCTGCTGCCACTCCGAATGGCCTTTAGCACAGCATCGAAGCATCGCACAAAACCAACAAATGAACAACACCAACCAACGAAATCAACCAACTTACCAACCCCCCCCAAAGGTCGGCCTGGTGTCCCGTGACGCCCTCGACGCCCACAACCTGCTGCTGAGGTGGGGAGGGGTAAACTCTAAACCCTGGGAGGATTTGAGGGGGCTTTTGGAGGGCAGGGGCGCTTTTGGGGTGGCGGGGGCCTTTTCGGGGGAGAGGGTGTCTGGCTTGTGGTGGGTCTGCGTTTCGGTTGTGGGCCAAACCCCCTTTTCTTTGCTTTTGCGCGGCGGCGCAGCCTGCCAACGTCCCAACACCCCAGAACCGCGCCTGAAGCAACGGCCCCCAACCCCCCGCCCAACCCAACCCAACACATTTCCCCCAAAGGGGCAGCCAGGTGCGCAAGACGGATTGGGTGATCGGCGCGGTGGTGTTCACGGGGCCGGACACCAAGGTAGTGCGCAACATGCTGCCCGCGCCCAGAAAGGTGGGGGGGTTGTTAGGTTTGGGGTCCAGGGAGGTGGCGTTTGTGTGCGCGCGTGGGGCGTTCGCCAAGCTATGAGGTTGATTTCGATCGACAAAGGATCGACACAGCAGACAGCCGCCAGTCACCCCCAGTGTGGGGAGCGCCAAACGCGGCGGGAATGTGCAGCAGCAACACCGCACCCACACCCGCCCACACACCCGCCCACACACCAGGTGACGCGCCTGGAGCGGTCCATGAACGCCGTTGTCGTCGCCACGCTGGCCACGCTGGGCGCGCTGGCGCTGGCGCTGGCAGTGGCAAACCAGGCAAGCAACGGAGGAGTGGGGCTGCGAGGAGGCTTGATTCGGCTTTCTCCCGGCCCTTTTTGGCCCTGCCTGAGGTGTCTAGGTTTGGTTCCTCCGCCCGGCCCCCTTCCAACACCCCCACTTCGCAATACCCCACCCCTTGCAAACACCTGCCCTCTTGGCAACTGCGACAACCCCCCGGCCCCCCGGGCCCAAAACACCAACAGGCGTGGGAGGCGGTGCACCGGCCGTCGCGGGACTGGTACCTGGAGCGCCAGGGGTCCTGGCCGGAGCTGGGGCCCGGTGTTGCGGGGTTCCTGGTGCAGGTGATGCAATTTTCGAGCTTGTTTGAGTTTTTATTGCTCGCCTGCGCGCCTGCCGATCGCGCCGGGGTCGCTTGGCTTTGGTTTGATCTGCTTGCCCGGCCGCCGTCCAACTCCCAACAAACGCAACCACAACCACAAACAAAACCACAAACACCAAACCCCCCAGTTTGTGCGCTTTGTCATCCTCATGGCCCAGGCCGTGCCCATCTCCCTTTACGTCACACTGGAGACGGTCAAGGTGGCGCAGTGCAAGGTGGGGCGGGCTTTTGTAAGGGTGACTTGGGGAGAGGTGGCTTTTTGGGGGGCAAGTCAAGGTGGCGCAGTGCAAGGTGGGTCACTTGTGGTGTTCTGGCAATGCCAGGGGATGAGGGGTGGCTTTGGCTAAGCACCCTGGAAATCCGTCCTCCGACCCCACCCAACAATCCCCGAAACTGCCCAAAACGGCCCATAACCGTCCAAAACCGCCGCTCCGAATTCAAAAAACGACAGCTCCTGTACGACCGCGACCGCCTGATGCACTGGGCTGCCCAAAAATCTCCACCCCCCCCCAAACCCACCCTCAAAATTTCAAAAAACGACAGCTCCTGTACGACCGCGACCGCCTGATGTACTGGGCTGCGGAGGACGTGCCATTTTCCTCCCGCACCACCACACTCAACGAGGAGCTGGGGCAGGCGCGTTTTCGGGGGGGCGGGGTGTTTGTTTGGGGGCTTTTTATGTTTTGCGAGTGGTCTGCATTGCCCTTTCCTCCCGCCCCCCACACTCAACGAGGAGCTGGGGCAGGCGCGTTTTGGGGGGTTCTTTTGGTTTTGTGGGCTTTTGCTTTTGGTTTTTGGTGAGCAGCCTGCGTGCCATTTTCCTCCCGCACCACCGCACTCAACGAGGAGCTGGGGCAGGCGCGTTTTGGGGGGGTTGTTGCTTTCGTTTTTGAGTTCGCAAGCGGTTGGCGTGGTTGGCATTTGGACGCCATCCGCCCTCAAACACCCCGCTGCCGTCCCTCATGCCCCGCCAAACGACGACGTCGGACGGATCAACGGCAAGCAAGCAAACAGCAAACAAACCAAAAACACCCCCCCCAAGGTTGAGTACGTCCTATCAGACAAGACCGGAACCCTTTTGACCCAAACACGGAAACAAATCAGAAACACCCCCCCACTCGTTTCAACCCTCCCCCCCCCCAAAAGGTTGAGTACGTTCTCTCAGACAAGACCGGCACCCTGACCCAAAACGTTATGGGATTCGTCCTCGCCTCAATTGGGGGCCGCCTCTACGGCCACACCCCCGCGACGCACGGCCCCGCGGCCGCCGGCGGCGGCGGCGGGCTGCCGGTTTCGACGGCCGCCGGCGGCGGCGGCGCCGCGGCGGCTTCGGGCGGTTTCGCGGCGGTTTTCGGCGGTTTCATGGCGCCCCAGGGGTCGCTGGCGGACGTGCCCAACAACACGCCCCACACGGTGGGGCGCTTTTGGGGGGGGCGGAGTGGCTGGCGCGGATTCGGGGGATTTTTTTGGCAGCCGCGAAGGGGAGACGCGACATGCTGCCGCCCCTCGGCAGCTCGCCGCCACCCTCCCTCCTCAAGCGAAATTCGAATCCGACGAGAAAAAGCAAAACAACACGACTCGACGAAACGCAACCAGGTGGCCCTCGACCGCCGCCTGCGCGCGGCCGTGGAGGCCGAGGCGCGCCGCCGCCGCGCCGCCGCCGCCGCCGCCGCCCCGGCCGCGGGGCGGGAAGCTGCCCCGGCCGCGGGGCGGGAAGCTGCCGAGGGGGCGGCCCTGGACTTCCTGCTGGCCCTGGCGCTGTGCAACACGGTGGTCCCCACTGCGACGGAGGGCGGCGCGCTGCTGTACCAGGTGGGCTTTGGTTGACCGGCGTTTGACCGGCGTTTGACCGGCCGTCGTTTCCCCGCGCGTGTCGTTGTGACAAAAGCGGGAGGCAAAACCGCTGCACCCGGGCCGGGGTTCAAAGCTCGAGACGTTCTTGGTTTTTTCTTGATATCAACTGTCCCCCCAAACCCCCAAAAGGCGGCCTCGCCGGACGAGGAGGCTCTGGTTGCGGCAGCTGCCTACCTGGGAGTCAAGCTGGTGGCGCGGTCGGGGCACTCTGTGGAGGTTGAGGTGGCGGGGGAGCTGCAGGTGGGGGGGTTTGGGGCGGTTTTGTGGCGGTTATGGGCGGTTATGGGGTGGTTAAGGGGGAAGGTTTGGGGCCTATCTGCTGTGGCTTTGGGGCATCGTATTGGGGGCCACAAGCGCACGGCAAACAGGGCAGGGGATGGAGGCAAAACAAATGCCAGCCTTTGGACTAATGGGGTTCCAACGGCCGACGCAAACGCGACCAAATTCGACAACCTGGCAATCGCATTGCATCGCACAACCCGCCCCGCCGCAGCGCTACGAGCTGCTCGCCGTTTTGGAGTTCTCATCCGACCGAAAGCGCATGAGCGTGGCTGTGCGCCCGCCCAGGCGCGGCGGCGGCGCGGCGGGGAAGGCGGCGGCACCGGGTGACGGCGGCGGGTCACCGGGTGACGGCGGGTCACCGGGTGACGGCGGTGGCGACGTGCTGGTGATTACTAAGGGCGCCGACAACGTCGTCATCGAGCGGCTGGCGGGTGAGTCATCGGCGTTTGCCCGCCGCACGCGCCGCGGCGGCCGGCGATATTTATTGGCGGTTGGCGGGCGAATGCCCCTCCAATCCTGTGCCCCCCAACCCCCTGCCCGGTTTGAAGAAATGGCTAGCCAGCCGCTGCCGCACCCACCGCCTCCCCCAACGCGCCCTCCCCCACCCACCCAAATACAACAAGCAGCCGGCCAGCCGCTGCTGGCGCCCACCGCGTCCCACCTCGCCTCCATGAGCGGCGCCGGCTTCCGCACCCTCGCCGTCGCGTCGCGGCGCGTGCCTGCTGGGGAGTTTGCGGCGTGGGAGGGGGCGTACAAAGCCGCGGCCTCGAGCCTGGAGGGGCGGGAGGAGAAGGTGCGGGGGCTTAAGCGTTTTCGCGCCGCCCGCTCGAGTGCCACATGCTGCGCGGGGGGCGCCTTTGCAACAAAACAACTTGAGGTGCGCGCGGGCAGGGGAGCAGAGAAGCCAAAGCCCCGCAGACCGCACCCAAAAACCCAACGACCCGCACGCGCGCGCGCGCACGCACCAGGTGGCTGCGTGCTGCGACAAGATCGAGCGCGGCCTGGAGCTGCTGGGGGCCACCGCCGTTGAGGACAAGCTGCAGGCGCGGGGGGGCTTTTCGCGTCGGGGGCTCTTGGTGTTGATGGGACCTTTGGTGTTCGTGTTTTTGCGCCGGATAACTCTAACAATAATAGCGAAAAACAAAACCAAAGAAAACAAAACCAGACCACACAACACAAAACAAAACAGAACAAAACCCCAACCAATATCACAGGACGGCGTGCCGGAGGCCATTGCCGGGCTGAGGGCCGCGGGCATCAAGGTCTGGGTGCTCACAGGTGCGGTTGCTAAACCCGGGTCACTAAACCCTGGTTACTAAACCCTGGTTACTAAACCTGAAACGGGGGCACCTGCGTTGAATTGGCTGAAAACCCGGGAAGCAAAACCAGGAGCAAATCAATTAGCAACAAAAACGAAAAAACCTCCGCCAGGGGACAAAATGGAGACTGCGATTTCCATAGCCCACACCTGCCGCCTCCTCGACGCCTCGATGGCCGTGCTGCGCGTGCGCGAGGACGATCTGAGATCTGGGCTCGGCCCCCCCGAGGTCGCCGCGCTGCTGCCCGGCACCGCCGCCGCCGCGGCCTTCGCCGCCGCCGGCGCGGGCGCTCACGGCGGCGCGCGCGGCGGCGGCGCCGCCGGCGCGCTGCGGCGGCTGCTCGCCGCCTTCGGCGGCGGCGGCGGCGGCGGCGGCGGCGGGGCCGCTTTGGGCGGCTGGGAGGGCGTCGCGCTGGGGCTCGGCAGCTCCGACGCGGTCGCGCGCGCGCTGACGGCGACGCGCGCCGCCGTCGCCGGCGGCCGGCTGCCGCCCTGCGGCGGCGCGGCCGGCGGCGGAGCCGCCGGCGTTTCGGATGGGGCGGCGCTGGCGATCGACGGCGCCGCGCTGGCGCTGGCGCTGGCGCCGGCGCACGAGGCGGCGTTCCTGGGTCTGTGCAAGGCGTGCGCGGGGGTGGTGTGCTGCCGGGTGTCGCCGATGCAAAAGGCCCAGGTGCGCGGTGGAGGGGCAGGCGAGCTTTGGGGGGAGAATGGTAGTCTGGGGGGCAAGTAGACGGACGGAAGCAGCAGATGCCTTTTCCCGCCGACGACGGGGAGTGGGAGGGGCTAACAGACAGGCACAGACAAACCCACGTAAACGCGAGGGAGCGCAGCAGAGTGCAACGACACGAATGCCAAGACGAAGCCCGACACAAAACAACGCAACCCCAGATCGCGCGCCTGCTGAAGCGCGCCGTCGGCGCGGTGACGCTGGCCATCGGGGACGGCGCCAACGACGTCTCGATGATACAGGCGCGGGGGTTGGGGAGGAGGGAAAGGGGGGGAAAAGGGGGGGCAAGGAATGAACGAGGGGGGACAGGAAACAGAAGCGAGGCCAGGGTGTTTCGGTTTTGCAGTCGCGCGCCGCGTCTCCTTACACCAAACCAAACAAACCAACGAAAAAAGACTCAACCCCAAACCAAACCAAACCAAACCAAACCAGACCAAACCAAACCAAACCAAACCAAACCAAACCCAACCCTGAGCCAAAACTAAACCCGAAGTGGAGCAAAGCAAAAAAACAAAACCCCCAACCACCCCTCCAAAAGGCCGCCCACATCGGCGTCGGCATCAGCGGCCGCGAGGGCCGCGCCGCCGCGCAGGCGGCCGATTTCAGCTTCGGCCAGTTCCGCTTCCTGCCGCGCCTCCTGCTGGTGCACGGCCGCCAGAGCTACCTCCGGTGCCGGGAGGTCGTTCTGTACGCTTTTTACAGAACGCGGCTTACGTCAGCTGCTTCATTTACTACGCGGCGCAGTCGGGTGGGTGGTTGAGGTTTGGGTGGGTTGTGAGGGGGGTTCTGGGCCATTGCGCCGGTGCAGCGGGTGGCGCTTTTTGTGCCCACTCTGCTCGCGCTTGCAGCTGCACGGTGTTCAACCCAGCCCCCATCAAAACCCCACTAACAAACTCAACAAACCCACGGAAACACCAAAACCAGGTTTCAGCGCCCAGTCCGTTTTCTTCAGCGCCTACATCGCCACCTTCAACGCGCTGTGGGCGGCGCTGCCCACCATCGCATACGGACTCTGCGAGCAGGCGCGCTTTTCGCTACATCCGCGCGCCCGGGCTTTCGACCGCTGTGGGAGGTGGTTCTGTACGCTTTCTGCGCCCCATTTTTTGGACGCGGCGCGGCGCGGCCGTTGGGTGGCGGCAAGCGAGTGACGCCCCCGGTCCCCCCCCCCTCCCGAAACGAAACAACGGCAGGACGTGTCCTGCGGCGCCGCTATGGCGCACCCCCAGCTGTATGGGGAGACGCGCGCCCAGACGCACGCCTCGTTTGTGGCGGCGTGGCTGCTGTGGATGGCGCTGGGGTGGGCGTGGGGTGGGGAGGGGTTGGGGGGGCTCCTGTGGATGGCGCTGGGGTGGGCGTGGGGGGTGGGGAGGCTCCGGCGCCTGAGGGCTGGCGCGAGGGAGGCCAAGCGCCCGCTTCGCGGCGTCTCGGCGGGCAGCCTTTGGCGCGGCGCGCTCGGCCGGGTCCAAACCAACCAAACCCCACCCGCACCCCCCCCCCCAAAACAAAACGCCCCGACCCCGCGCAGCCTGTGGCACGGCGTGTGCGCTTTCTTCATCCCGCTGCACTCCCTGGCCGACGGCGTCGACGCGGGGGGCGGCACGCCGGGGGTTTACATATTCGGCACCGCGGTGATGACGAGCGTGTTGGTCATAGTGACGCTGCGGGTGAGTGGGTGGGCCGGGGGCGTTTGGAGGCGGCGTTTCGGGGGGAGACGGCTGTGAGATTGAGGGAGGGGGGCCGGGCTGGGCTTTTGCCTGCGGCGACCGGGAGCCATCTCCCGGCTCAAAACCGGCAAACACGGGCTGTTCAAAACAAGGCAGCACGCACCCCACCCCACCCCACCCCACCCCAAAAAAACAAACAAACCCCGCCCGACCCCGCCGTGCCGCCAGGTGGCCATCCGCACGCAGCACTGGACGGCGCTGAACCACGCCGCAGTCTGGGGCTCCCTCGGCGCCTGGCTGCCCTTCCTCCTGGCCCTTGCCGCCATGTCTTCAACCCACCCCGGCCTCGCGCCCCTCGGGGGGCTCGGCGCCAGCCTCCTCGCCGCCCCGGGGTTTTGGCTGGCCGCGGTGGCGGCGGCGCCGGCGGCGGCGCTGCTGGCGGACTTTTCGGTGGCCGCTTTTTTGCGGCAGGTCGCGCCGACGGCGGGGCAGATACTGCAGGCGCGGCGCGGGGCTTTTGGGGGCGCGGGGCGCGCGGTGGGGGGGAGGCCCGGCCGGGGAAAGGGCCGGGGCGCCCTCCGCTTTGCTCCAGAAGTGGGGAGGGGGAAAGGGAGGGCTGGGGGGGGCCACGGCCGCGCCCCAATCAGTGCCTACACACGCCAAAGCCCGGCCAACGAAAACCACCACCGCAGGAGATGGAGGTTGCGGCAGCCAAGCAGGGCCTGCTGCCCGCCGCCAGCGCCGCCGCGCCGCCGCCCCTCCCGCCGCCGCAGCACCGGCCGCCGCAGACGCCCGCCGCCGGCGCGCCGGCGGCGCCGGCGCCGGCGGCGCCGGCGGCGCGGCCGGCGGTGGGCGGCGGCATGGGCGCGCGCGCGGCGTCGCTGGCGGCGGCGGAAGGCAGCAGGGCCGCGCTGCTGGCAGGGCCGGCGGCCGCCGCGGCGGCCGGCGGCGGCGGCGGCGGGTTTGACGCCTGGGGTGGGTGGCTGTTTGCTGCCTGTGCACGGGGCCGGCCGGGTTATTCGGGGCTTTTGAGGGTCGGCTTTTTTTGGCTGGCCGCCGCCACCAAATGTGGCCGCCGGTGGTTGCAGCATGCTCATCCCCCGAAAAGGCAGCTGCCGCCCCGCCGCACCCCTCCTTCCGCCCAACCCGCCACCACCCTCCAAACCGGAACCCCCCCAGGCTTTGGCCCCTACGCGCCCTCCGCCGCGGCCCGCTTCGGCGTCGGCGCCGCCGGCGCCGGCGCCGGCGCCGGCGCCGGCGGCGGCGAGGAGGAGGCGCGCACGCTGGGCGGGGTGGCCGCGGCGGAGTGGGGGGCGGCGCCGCTGGAGCTGAGCCCCCAGTGGGCGGGGAACTACGTCGTGGCGTCCCAGCAGGTGTGTGCAAGGGGGGCATTTTTAGGGAGGGGGGGCGGCGCTGCTTGAGCTCAGCCCCCAGTGGGCGGGGAATTGCGTCGTGGCGTCCCAGCAGGCGCGTTTGGGGGGGGGGGGGCGCCCTAAAGGGCTTGCCGCAGGGGGCGCCCTAAGGGGTTTGCTATCGGGCGGCGGCCCGGCGGGAAGGGGGAGGGCGGGGGTTTGTTGGTGCCGCAGGGGGGACCGCTGGGCGCGCGCCGAAGGGGCCGGCGGCGGGCGGCGGCCCGCCGGGCGGGGTGGGGTGTTTGTCTAACGACGACCCAGCCCAGCGGGAAAAAACGACCCAAGCCAGCAGACGACAAAGCCCCAACACAAACCCAAACGCCCCCCGCAGGTGCTGGAGCAAAGCGGCACCAAGCGCCAGGCGCGCGTGCGCCGCCGCGGGCCGCGCGGCGCAGCGGGCATTTTGGCTTTGGAGGAGCCCTCCTGGGGGTCTGGGTGAGCTTCGGTTACTCATGACCCCATTAGTCGTGAAACATTGCTCATTAGTGATCGGGGCGTGTCCTTGCTTGTTATCAATCGGGGCGGTTCATTACTCATTCGCGATGAGGGCCCCGGCGAGCTTGGAACCGAACGGTCCGCCTTCCCGGCGGCCTGCCTTCTTTGACTCTGGGCCGGCTGGGCCTGATGTGATTAAAGGGGCCGGGGGGGGTGCGGCCGTGCCTGTCTTTGCCCGCTGCCTTGAGTGGGTGTGCTTGGAATCCCCCAATCCTGCTCCCCCCAAAATTCCCCAAACCCGCTCCCCCTCAAAATCCAAACCCCGGCCGCGCAACCACGCCGCAGGACGCTCCTGGCGCCGCAGCGGCACCCCTCGCTGGGGGGAGCCATCGGGATGGTGGCCCTGCCACCTCCACCGCAGCAGCAGCAGCAGCAGCAGCAGCAGCAGCAGCCCGCGCCGCCGCCGCGGCCGGGCGCGGCGCCGCCGCCGGGCTCGGTGGTGCCTCGGGAGCGGGACGCCATCCTGTGAAGGTGCCAGCGCCGGCGCCAGCGCCGCGGCGGCGCGCTGCGGAAGGGTCTTTCTGCCCCCGCGCCGCTGGCGGGGGCGGGGCACGCGTGCTCAATAGGAAGGGCGCCGCAAAACGCACCGCGGCGGGCGGGGTGGGTCGGGGCGCGCGCGCGCGCGCCGCTGCCTCGGGTGCCCAACCAAGCCTTGGCGGCCCCCTGCGCCTCTCAAAGGGGCTTTCGCTGGTAACCACCAGAGTCCTGAAAGGCTGGGGATTTCAGATATGATGTCGCGACCTGTTTGCGGGGAAGCAGCGAGCGGGCGCGCATCTGAGCGGGCGGGCGGGGGCCCCTGTTGCTGCGCCGCGCGGCGCCGGCCAACTGTGGGCAGCGGGCAGCCACGCGGCCCGCCGACCGCCCGCCCCGACCGGCCGCGCGATCGAGGCCATTGGGGTTTTCGCATTGCCCGCTTTCTTATTCGGCGCGGGCCCGCGCCCCTCCGCCCCTGCCGGTGAAACTGGGGGGAAAAAGCGAGGTGGCTGCGCACCTGCCGGCCCGTTCCCGGCGGCCGCAAGACGCCGCGCCCGCGTTGGGCTGGCACTCAATTCGCGGCTCGGCATTGCCCTTTCGTATCCCTGCCTCCCCGCATCGCTCCCTCCCCCGGACACGTTTCGGCAGATCACGAGCCCCGCTGCGATGGCTTCCGCCGACCCCAACAGGTTCGATGGCATCAAGCGCGTCTACACCCGCCAGGTAAGACGACCGGCTGCCCCACCGGGGCCGCCGAGTGCCGGCGCGCCCCCGCGGCCGCGCGCTGACACAGCGCGCGGCAGGTGTGCCCGAGCCCCCGCGCCCCCCCGCGACTCGCCGCCCCCCGCCCCTTCGATGCGCGCCGCCGCGCCCGCGCATCCAAACCTCCGCCCACAGCCCGCACGCGCGCCGGCACGGCCCCCACGCCCCGGCCCCCGCGCCGCGCGCGCCGGCCGCCGCGCGCCCCCCTCCCACGCCCCCGGCACCGCGCGCCACGTCAGCGCGCGCCCGCCGCCGCCGCACCAGCCCGCGCGCGCGCGGCCGCGGGCCCCGGCCCTCCCTCGCCCCCCCGCTGGGGCCCCTCAACCAACCCCCCCATTCTATCCACCCAAAGCCCCGCACCCACACTCGGCCCCGGAAACCCCCCCCAAAAAACCCAAACCCCCCCTCAGGACGTGCTGCAGCTGCGCGGCAGCGTGCACATCGAGCACACCCTGGCCCGCATGGGGGCGGAGCGGCTGTGGAAGATGCTGAACGAGGGGGGGCCCAGCTACGTGCACGCGCTGGGCGCGCTGACGGGTGCGCGGGCCTTGGGGGGCGCGCGCCTGGGGGTTCGGCGCCCAGCTTCGCGCGGGCCCGCCCCGCCTTCAAGGCCGGGCCCTCGCGCATCCCAGGCCGTACCCCCCGCCCCAAACACCTCTCGTCGCGTGCCGAGTTCCGGCGGCGCCGCCGGGACGTCTGGCGAAGCCACAAACTGCGCCGCCAAGGCCAGGGCTTCCTCTACCTAACCAAAGACCCCGACCCTAAGCTTACAACTCGACCAAACACGGCCAAACAAACCCCAAAACCCCCCCCAGGCAACCAGGCCGTCCAGATGGTGGCCGCTGGGCTGCGCGCCATCTACCTCTCCGGCTGGCAGGCGAGCATTTTTTTGCCGCGGGGCGGTTTTGGGCTGCCGCGGGGCGGTTTTGGCTTCCGCGGGGCGGCTTTGGCCTGCCGCGGGGCGCTTTGGGTTGACGGGGGCTTTCGGACTGGGGCTTCAGGTTTGGTCTTCAGCTTGGAAGCCGAACCCGAAAACCCTGCGCCCCGAGTTTGGTGGCCCCATTCAGCCGAAACCCTTGGGCGGCGGCGCCCTTTGATTGGAGCTTCCGCTGTTTGCCACCATAGGCCGACACGGGCGCTGCCCTGCCGAGTTGGGGGGATTCGGGATGGGGTTCAGTTTGAGAGGACCGATCCTGAACCCCCCCAACCCAAAGCAGACGCCAGCACCGCGCCGCACAATTGCCAACCGATCCGAAACCCAACCCAACCCCGAAAACAACAACCCTTCGAAAATCTTAACAGGTGGCCGCGGACGCCAACACGGCGGCCCAGACTTACCCCGACCAGAGCCTCTACCCCGCGGACAGCGTGCCCAAGGTGGTGGAGCGCATCAACAACGTGAGGGCTTTTAGCTGTTCGTAAGCTTTTTGTCGGCTCGTCTGGATCCTGCCTGGCCGTCGCTTTGCTGTTCTGAACTCGGCAAACCAACACCTGCGCCTCGGAGCCATTCGCCCAACCTCGGCAATCCTGAAACCTCCCAACGAAACAAAACAAAACACCCCCCCCCAAAAACAACAGGCCGACCAGATACACACCTAACCCCAAACCCTAAACCCCAAAACCCTAAACCCCTAACCCCAAAACCCTAAAACAAAACCCAACAGGCCTTCCAGCGCGCCGACCAGATCGCGCACGCCTCTGGCCGCAGCGACGTCCACTGGTACGCCCCCATCGTGGCGGACGCGGAGGCCGGGTTTGGGGGCAACCTCAACGCGTACGAGCTCATGCGCGCCATGATCAAGGTGGGTTTAGGGTTTGGGGTTTGGGGTTTAGGTGGGGTGTTGTTTGCCTCCCCTGTTGGCGGCTCGGCCCCAGCCAGGCCGCCGACCGCACAACCACAAAAGCCGCTGGCGCGGACCGCGGCCGCCCCAGCAATGCACGAAAAGCAACCAAAAAACACTCAAACCCCGAATCGCAAAACAGGCCGGTGCCGCCGGCGTGCACTTTGAGGACCAGCTGGCGTCCGCCAAGAAGTGCGGCCACCTGGGCGGCAAGGTGCGCGCTTGCTTGTGTCTGTGCTTCCCTGTTTTGTGCCGGCGCGTGGGAGGAAGCAGGGGTGCGGCCACCTGGGCGGCAAGGTGCGCACGCGGCGCTGTTTTTCGCGTGCGCTTTCCTTTGCGCCAGGCATGCCTTGCGGGCGTGCAGCGCAGCAGGAAAGCGGTGCAAAGCGGCCCTAAACCGCAAAAACCCCCAACTCCCCCTCGAAACAAAACAGGTCCTCGTCCCCACCAAGGAGTTTGTGGCCAAGCTGCAGGCGGCGCGCCTCGCCGCCGACGTCTGCGACGTGCCCACCGTGCTGGTCGCCAGGTGTGTTTTGGGCGGTTTTTTGGCGGTTTTGGGCCGGTTTATGGGCTGATGAAATAAGTGCTGCTGCCGGTTATTTGGGTGCGTCTGCGTCAAATCCTCATTCGCGATCCCGCCCCTGCTGCAACACCGCAAGCCCGCAAACACAACAAGCCCTCGAACAAACAACAACGAAAACCCAACAGGACGGACGCGCTGGGCGCCTACCTGCTGACCTCTGACGTGGACGACGCCGACAAGCCCTTCTGCACGGGTGGGTGGGAGGGGCTGTGTGCAGGTTGCTCCGCCCCAAGTCTTCCGCTCGTTCTGTCCGCCAGCCCCAAGATGCCCAATGCGGCCGCTGGAAGGCAGATTTCAAGGCAGTGCCTGTAATGCGGCCCGGGGTTACCCCTAAACCCTATCCCGACCAGCAAACCAGCCCCGATCAGAGCAAGCACTCGCAAGATCAAAACGCCAAAGCTGAAAGCGCGCGCGCGCAAAACCCCCGCCCCCCCAGGCGAGCGCACGAGCGAGGGCTTCTACGCCATCCGCGGCGGCATCGACGCCGCCATCGCCCGCGGCCTGGCCTACGCGCCCTACGCCGACCTGCTGTGGTTTGAGACCAGCGACCCCTCCATGGAGGAGGCCAAGGTGGGCTTTGACCGGGTTTGACCGAGTTTGACCGGCTCGTTTGACCGGGTTTGACCGGCTGTGGCTGTGCTTCTTGGGGGCTTTGACCAGCTGTGTTTTGAGACCAGCTCGATAGAGGACGCCAGGGTGGGCGTTGACCGGGTTTGTTGGGGTGGCAAGGGTCAAATGAGTCAGAAGCCGTTCCGCTTTGACGCGACCAGACCGGCTTCAGCTCCTTTGCCCCCGCCCCAAGCCGCAATCGCCCTCAAACCGCCCTGCGCACACCCCACCCTCCCCCGAACAAACCCTCTTTCCCACCCCAAACAAACCGCCCCCATAAATTCGCAAAGGCCATCCATGCCAAGTACCCCTCTCCCCCCAACTGCTCTCCGCACCCCTCTCTTTCACAACTAAACCTCTCATGCCTACCCCAAAACAAACCCCCCGCCCCAGAAATTCGCAAAGGCCATCCACGCCAAGTACCCCGGCAAGCTGCTGGCCTACAACTGCTCCCCCTCCTTCAACTGGAAGAAGAAGCTCACCGACCCCCAGATCGCCACCTTCCAGCAGGACCTGGCTAACCTGGGTGGGTTGGCCGTTGGGGGCCTTTAGAGCAGACTCTGCTGGGGCGTGGGGTGTTTTTTGGGGGGTGGGGCGCAGTCGCCACCGTCCAGCAGGACCTGTCAAACCTGGGTGTGTGGCCGGCGTTTGTGTTTCGCAGTTTGGGCTTTGCTTTCGGCTTGGGGGCTTGGGTTTGGGGGGCGCAGGTCGCACCCCTAGCATCACATGACCAACTTGGGTGGGTTTGTCGCCGAGGGTTTGGGGGCGCCCGCGGCAACCGGCCGGCCCTGCTTTTGGGCTTGATTTGCACGCAAGACAGCCCACCAAACGCCGCCCGCCCCCCGCGCGACAAACACAACCCCCAGGCTACAAGTTCCAGTTCGTCACCCTCGCCGGCTTCCACGCGCTCAACTTTTCCATGTTCTCGCTGGCCAAGGAGTACGCCACCCGCGGCATGAGCGCCTACGCAGACCTGCAGGAGGCGGAGTTTGCGGCCGAGAAGGTGCGTTTTGGGGGGGGGTTCGGGCGGTTTTGGGGGGTTGAAGGCTTGCTTTGGGGGTGGCGTGTGTGGTGCAGTAGAGTGCATCCGTGGCTGAGTGCGACCAACATGGTTCCGCGCCTGAGGTTGGAATCGGCACCCCAAAAGCTCACATGCTTGAGGGGTGCCGATTCCTGCGCGCCCCTCAACCCCGCCACCCTCGCTACGAACCCACCCAACCCTCACCACAACCCCTCCCACAACCCTCCCAATCCCACCCCAAAAACAACCCCAGCTGGGCTATGGCGCGGTGAAGCACCAGACCTTTGTGGGCACCGGCTACTTCGACCTGCTCGCCCAAAAGGTGGGGGGGTGGTCTGCACAAGGGGCCTTTGAAGTTTTTGTGCCTCTCGCGCCGCCCGCTATTGCGCTGGGGCGGCAGTGCTGCAGGCTGCAGTTTGCAGGTCGCAGCGTCAGGGCCGCCGCCGCCTCGGCTTTGACCCAAAGGCAGCGGGCGCTGCAAGCAATGAGGGCGCAACCCTTCCCGGCTTCCCACGCGTGCAGAGCCAGACTCGACCCACATCTCTGTTGCTCAACCCCACCCAATCTTATTTCAAATTCGAAACCGCCGCAACCTCCGCAGGTCGTGGAGGAGGGCTGCTCCACCACCGCCCTGGCGGGCTCCACCGAGGCTGAGCAGTTCCACTGAGCAGCTGCCCGTCGGGCTTGGCGCGCCCCCTCCCGCCCTTTGCCACCGCCGGACCGCCCCCCTCTCGAGGGGCGGGCCGGCGGCGGTCGGGGCGCGGCGGGGGCGCTTCGGCCAGGGGCAAGGGGCTGCTTCTTTTGGCGTCCCCGCGGGGGGCGCAGGAGGCGGAATCCAGTTTATGCCCGCGCCGCCGCCGCCGGCCCCGTCGGCGGCGGCGGCGCGGGCGAGCGAGCCCGAGCTCGAATGCGGCCGCAACTGCACGCCGCCGCGCCGCTTGTGTCACTTTGCGGCCGCAAGCCGGGGCCGCAAAAGCACACACGCACACAGGCGCGCGCGTGCTCGGCGGTTCGGCTCGGCCGCTCGAGTTTTGTGGGCGCAGCTGCCCGGGGGGCGCCGCTGGGCGTCTTGCTTGCTGTCGTTGGTCGGCCTCTCAAACGCCGGCCGGCTGGCGCGCCTTCCCTCGCTGCGCCCCTAGGGCTGCCGCCCCCGCACTTTTGCCTGTTATCCCGGGCTCTCATCCCCGCCGGGACCTTTTGAACAGCCGCAACGAACCGGGGCCGCCGGCCGTCGGCGGGGGAAAACCCTTCCCCCCGCATGGCGCGCCGCGCGCCAACCCAGGCACACACCCTGCTAGGGGCTTTTGGGGGGAGCACTTTTGGCGCGCGCGCACGGCGGCCGCCGCAGCCGCGCCAAGACCCCCCTCTGCCCGACCTTTGATCTGCCTTGGCGACCGGCTCGCGCGCGGCGGCGGACAGCGGCCGGCGGCCGGCCGCCTCGCCGGCGCCGGCCGCGCCGGCGCCGGCGGCGGAGGCGAACAGCGGGCGGCGGCCGCCGCCGGCCGCGCAGGCCGCGGCGGCGCCGCCGGCGGGCGCGGCTTTT
>BDRX01000009.1:383896-481452 GCA_003203535.1 Raphidocelis subcapitata
CCCCCCCCCCCCCCCCCCCCCGATTGCGCCGGGGCGCCAGGGGCCCGCACGCGTCCCCTCCGCGGCGCGCGATCGAACCCTGTGCGCCCTCCCAACCCCCCCTCGCGATTGGCAACGAGCCCGCATTGAAACCTCTTGCATTCGGGGGCAGATGGGATCCTGATTTTCCAGACAGGGGTGCGCGTGCGAATACCGGCAGGGGCGTCGCAGCGTGAACAGGGCGACGCTTGGTGCCGCATCAGTCGCTGCGCGCACATGGGGGCTTGCCAGGGGCGTGTTTGTGCGTTGTGTGTGCGGGCATGTGTGCATGCGAGTTTTTGGGTGCGGCCGCGGTTAATGTATTCTGGGCAGTTTTTTGAAGTGTGCGTGCGTGCTGTGCGGATGCGCAAGGCGGGGCGGATGCGCAAAGCGGCGCTTTTGTGGTCCCAGGGTGGGCAACGGGGGGGGGCGCGCAACTCAGAGGCGCAGCCCGCAGAAAGTTAAAAGGGGGGGTTGAACCAAACAAGGGCGCTCTGCGGCGCCTTTCACGCCAGGTTTGTGCAGCAAAGCTCCAACAGGCGGGCAGCACGGCGGCAGCATGCTCTGTCAGTGCAAGGTGTGCCAGCGCGGTCAGCAAATGCTCGCACTGCAGCGGCTTTTTTGCTGCGGCAACGGTGCCAGTGTTTAGTAAGTGTTTTTGTGGTGCTGGGCCTGGGGCCAAAGGCCAGCAGCAGCACAGCAGTCGGGCCGAGGCGCGCGCGCGCGCCTCTGTGGGGCGCGCGCGCGCCGCGGCCGCAGCAACCCATGCCCTCAGCGGTTGCCTTTATTGCCGCGCGCCGATTTCGTCGACGCGTGCTTGGTCACGCCGCCTCCAACGTTGCCCGCAGCATCCACGGCGCAGACGCGGAAGCCGTACCGCCTGCCCGGCTTGAGGCCCTTGACTGTTGCGGTGACGGTGCCGCCCGCGCCGATGGCCGCGTTGACCAGCCTCGTCCTTTTCCCCTTGCTCTTGCAGCTGTTGGGCGTGTAGTATCGCCGGTAGAGCACAAAGAAGCCCGACACATCGGAGATGTCGTCCGTCGCGCCGTCCTTGCTCCACGTCAGCGTTACGCTGCTGCTGCTGCGGGTGGTCTTCAGGTCCATGTCCCGCCTCCTGGCCTTGGGCTTTGAGGTGTCAATCGTGACGCTGGCGGCGACGCCGGCGCTGGTGTGGCCGTTTGTGTCGCGGAAGAAGGCCAGCACCTTGGACGTGCCCTCGGATGATGGCAGCGTGAACGACTGGATTGCGTTGAACTCTTGCCACGGGTCGCACAACGCCGCTGTTGCCTCGGGCTCGGCCGTGATGCACAACCCCTTGACGCCGCTGACGTCCTTGGCGGCCACCACCAGCGAGAGGACCGGCGTCGCGACCACGCCGGTGCCGCTGCTGAGCGAGATGCTTGTGTCGGTGGGAGGGTTGAGGTCGACCGACAGACCGAGGGGCAGCGTCAGGCCGTTGCCGCCGCCCAGCGTGCTGTTGGCGGGGGGAGCAACAGCCCGCAGGGTGACAAACAAAGTCCGGTTCCCATCCGGGCCAGGACTGAGTATGTAGGGCATGGGGTTGACAAAGGGCGAGAAGGCGGTGCAGGGGGCGTCCTCTTCTCGCACGCAGATCTCGGTCACAGAGGCGGCCCCGGCGCCGGAGACGGCGATGCGAACGTCACTGCTGGTGACCCAGCCGTTGCTGTTGGCGTTGGCGACGGAGACCGTCACGTTTGAAGGAACCGAGGGGTCGTTGTAGGTGATCTGGTCCGAGGCAGGAGCAGACATGGTGTTGCCTCGGGCGTCGCGCAGCGTCACATACACGTAGCGCGCCCCCAGGGCGCCCGCCGGCAGCTTGACGGGCGCGGGCGAGATGAACGACACAAAGTCGCCCTCGCTGCAGGGCGCGCCGGCAGCCGTCTTGATGCACATCCGCGCCACGCCGCTGAAGTCGCTGGCCGTGATGGCCACGCTCACGTCGAGGCTCACTGTCTCGGTGGCGTTGCCATTGATGCTCACGGCCACGCCGCTGGGGGCCTGGGTGTCCAGCTTGATGGATGCACTCGCGCCCGCAGAGTTGCCGGCGGCATCACGCAGCCACAGGAACACAGTGCGCTCGCCCTCGCCGGCGAGAAGCTGCCACGGCTTGCTCGCCAAAAAGGCCTCGTAAGGCTTGCACTCGCCAGCTGCTGTTTGGTTTGCAGACAGGCACATTCGCAGCCCTGCTGGGTAGGTGTCGCTGCCGCCGATGGTCAGGTTGACGTCTGTGCCGGCCGCCCACTCCGCGCCGCCGTTGATGGCCAAGCTTGCGTTGACTGGAGGCGTTGAGTCAAGCGTGGTGGTGGCCGTGGCTGGCGCGCTGGTTTCGTTGCCGGCGTTTCTGAAGTAGACAAACACGGTTTTCTTGCCGTCGCCCTCGGACAGCTGCCAGGGATAGGCCTCCGCGGGCGTCGCCTCCCAGGCCGCGCAGTCAGCTGCATTGGCAACGCACACCTCGGTGATGCCCTCGCCGGCGGTGATGTTGAGGGTGACGTTGCGGATGTTGGTCCAGGGCGCGCCCTCGTTGATCACCACGCTGCCGTTGGGGGGCACAAGCAGTGTAATGGTTGCTTGCGCCGAGGCGGTGTTGCCCGCGGCGTCCTGCAGCCAAAGGAACACCGTCTTGGGGCCGGCGCCAGCAGGGAGCGTGTGGTTCTTGGTCGCTGCAAAGGGCTCATAGAGGGAGCAGTCGTCTGAGCCAGTGTTGTTGTTGGCAACGCACATCTGCAGGTCAGCGCTGTTGTTGTTGGTGCCGCCGATGGCCAGGGTGACTTGGGGGCTCGAGGTGAACGCCGCGCCGCGGTTGATGGTCAAGGTAGCGTTGACTGGAGGCGTTGAGTCAAGCGTGATGGTGTCCGATGCAGGCCCGCTTGTGACGTTGCCGGCGTTTCTGAAGTAGACAAACACGGTTTTCTTGCCGTCGCCCTCGGACAGCTGCCAGGGCATGCGTGCCGCCGGTTCCACCCAGAACTGGCAGGCCGTGGCCTCCAGCTCTGTGTTGGAAACGCACGCCTCGGTGATGCCCTCGCCGGCGGTGATGTTGAGGGTGACGTTGCGGATGTTGGTCCAGTCCGCGCCGCCGTTGATCACCACGCTGCCGTTTGAAAAGACGAGCGTGATCTGCGCCTCTGCCGAGGCGGTGTTGCCCGCGGCGTCCCGCAGCCAAAGGAACACCGTCTTGGGGCCGTAGCCATCGGGCAGCGTGTGGTTCGTGGAGGTTTCAAAGGGCACGTAGGGGGAGCAGCCGCCTGAGCCAGTGTTGTTGTTGTTGGCAACGCACATCAGCAGGCCGGCGCTGTAGGTGTCGGTGCCGCCGATGGCCAGGGTGACTTGGGGGCTCAGCGTGAATGCTGCGCCGCCGTTGATGGTCAAGTTGGCGTTGACTGGAGGCGTTGAGTCAAGCGTGATGGTGGCTATGGCTGGCTCGCCTGTTTCGTTGCCGGCGTTTCTGAAGTAGACAAACACGCTCTTCTCGCCGTCGCCGCCAGACAGCTGCCAGGGATAGGCCTCCACGCCTGACTCCCGGGGCACGCAGGTAGCAGCCCCGACCGAAGCGTTGACGCACACCTCGGTGACGCCCTCGCCGGCGGTGATGTTGAGGGTGACGTTGCGGATGTTGGTCCAGGGCGCGCCGCCGTTGATCACCACGCTGCCGTTGGGGGGCACAAGCAGTGTAATGGTTGCTTGCGCCGAGGCGGTGTTGCCTGCGGCGTCCCGCAGCCAAAGGAACACCGTCTTGGGGCCGTAGCCGGGGGAGAGCGTGTGGTTCTTGGAGGTTTCAAAGGGCTTGTAGGAAGAGCAGCCGCCTGAGCCCGTGTCGTTGTTGGCAACGCACATCTGCAGGCTGGCAGGGTTGTTGTCGGTGCCGCTGATGGTCAGGGTGACGTCAGTGCCGGCCGCCCACTCCGCGCCGCTGTTGATGGTCAAGTTGGCGTTGGCTGGAGGCGTTGAGTCAAGCGTGATGGTGGCCATGGCTGGCTCGCCTGTTTCGTTGCCGGCGTTTCTGAAGTAGACAAACACGCTCTTCTCGCCGTCGCCGCCAGACAGCTGCCAGGGATAGGCCTCCACGCCTGACTCCCGGGGCACGCAGGTAGCAGCCCCGACCGAAGCGTTGACGCACACCTCGGTGACGCCCTCGCCGGCGGTGATGTTGAGGGTGACGTTGCGGATGTTGGTCCAGGGCGCGCCGCCGTTGATCACCACGCTGCCGTTGGGGGGCACAAGCAGTGTAATGGTTGCTTGCGCCGAGGCGGTGTTGCCCGCGGCGTCCTGCAGCCAAAGGAACACCGTCTTGGGGCCGTAGCCATCGGGCAGCGTGTGGTTGTTGGAGAGCGCAAAGGGCTCGTAGGGGGAGCAGCCGCCTGAGGCAGTGTTGTTGTTGTTGGCAACACACATCTGCAGGCCGGCTGGGTAGGTGTCGGTGCCGCTGATGGCCAGGGTGACTTGGGGGCTCGAGGTGAACTCCACGCCGCCGTTGATGGTCAAGGCGGCGTTGACTGGAGGCGTTGAGTCCAGCGTGATGGTGGCCATGGCTGGCTCGCCTGTTTCGTTGACGGCATTTCTGAAGTAGACCCGCACGCTCTTGTCGCCGTCGCCCTCGGGCAGCTGCCAGACCTTGCTGGTGGCGTATGGCTCGTACGCCGTGCACGGCGCCGCCGCCTCGGACGCGACGCACATCTGCGTCGCGCCGGCCGCCTGGATTGCCAGCGCCACAATCCTGCTGCTCGTCCACTGCGCCCCGCCGTTGATCCGGACTGTCCCAACCGGAATGCTGGCGCCCTCTGCCATTTGGTTGGCGGCCTGCAGCATGTTGATAAGCGGCTTGGTCACGCCGTTGCGGGGGTCCGTCAGCGGTTTGCCGGTGGTGGCGAGGGCCTCAACGGTAGCGTCCATGGTGGCGGTTGGGAAGGCCGCCCGCAGCACAGCCAGCGTGGCTGTTTTTTGAAGGGTTTTGGTTGGGTTGGGAAGCTTGTGAGTGGGCTGCGTGCGGCTGAGCAGGGCAGTAGGTGGGACGCCACTGTTGGAGTCGCGGCAGCTGCCGCAAGCTCACTCAGACGCATGCGATGCTGACAATCACTCTTAGTCAACAGCGGCTGCAGACAGCCCGGGCTTTTGCATGCCGCGCTTGCAAGTCGAACACCACGATGCACGCTCAAGCCGCCGTGCCCTCAGCTGCAGGCCGCAGCCCCGCACCTGCCACGTGCGGCGTTGCCTGGCTCGTCCCGTCTTCCTCGTTCCCGCCGCCGGTGTTCGCCGCGCCCGGCGCGAGCACGGTCAGCTTGCCGGCGCTGTTGGAGAAGCACGCGATCTGCTCCTTCGAGTTGGTGGGGTCTGTGCAGGTCACCGGATCATCACCCCACTGCAGCCCGCTGCTGACGGCAGCGTCATAGACGGCGCCCACGCTGACCGCCGCAGGCGCGCACGCGGGGATTGAAAGCCCTGTGCTGAGGCCGTCGTTGCCGCTCGCGACCGCGGCCAGCACCCCGGCGGCGCGCGCCGAGGCCAGCGCCTGCGCGATTGCGCGGTCGGGGCAGGCCGGGCAGCCCGCCACGGAGTCGCCCTCCTGGCAAGGGGAGCCCAGGGAAAGGTTGATCACGCAGACGCCGAGCTCGTCCTTTTTCTCCAACACCCAGTCGATCGCGCCCACTATGTCGGCGTAGTCAGCGCCGAAAAATGGCCCGCCGCTGGAGTCATCGAACCAGCGGAACACGTCGAGGGCGATGATCTGGGACTCGGTGGCCGCCTGCAGGGGGGGGCAGGGTGGGTAAGGGTTGGTGTTGGGGTTGGGCTCGGTTGCTCATGTTTCAGGGTGGTGTGTGTGCGTGTCTGCTATGGGGTTGCTGAACAGCTCGACAGCGTTTGCGGGTGCGGGCGGGGCTGGCAGTGCGGGCAGGCGAGCGGTCAAACTCTCAGTTTGACCGGGCTTTTGAGGGGTCGGTGGCAGGTTGCAAGCAATGAGCCCGGCCACAAGCACAGCTTGCTGCAGCTAAACCTCTCTCACCTGCGCCACGATTGCAGCCACGTTTGTGCCGTGGCCATTATCATCACTGTTTGCACGGGCGGGGGTTGGCAGCAGGTTGGGGAAGGCGGCGCTTAGAACGCAGCACAGGCTGGCGACCAGGCTGTGCTCCACAGGCCGTCTTTCGCCGCGCAGAAACCGCAGGAGTTTGCCTGTGCCGTGCGCACCCCCCAAACTTTGCCGGGAACACACGCAAATACAAACCTCCAGCCCGCATGCAAATGAAAGGCGCGTGCTCACAGTTCCCCGTCGTCGTAGCCATCTAAATGAAAATCGCGCGCCACCGACACGCGGCACGTGGCTGCAGGCGTGCCCGGCTCCGTGCAGCTGCCCAGGTCGGGTTGGGTGTAGTCGGCGCCTGGTGGGTTAATGGGGGGGAAACGCAGTCAGGAATTGAGTCGAAGAAGGGTCTCAAACCTGCTGCAGGCCATGTGCAAAAGCCACTGCCGCCAACAGGGGGCTTTCGAGGCCACCAGCACCGCCGCCCCGGCCACCGGCCGTGCAGCAAGCTCCGCGCAAACCCTCAACCCTCTCAGCACCCTCGCCCACGTGCCAGAGTTTGAGGCAGCCCCAAGCTCCTCGCCCCCAAGCGCTCCCTCAGCCTGCTCACCAGTGTCGATCACCGCCACCGCGCAGCCCTTGCCCGTGTATCCCGCAGCCGCCGCCTCGGGGGCGCCGATCATCAGGAGGCTCTCCTCCAGCAGCAACCTGCGCCTGCCGCCGCCGCCGCCGTCGACGCCCAGCGCGTCGACTGCGCCGCCGCCAAAGCCGCGCTCCGGCGGCAGCCCGAGGGGCGGCAGGTCTCGCAGCCCGCGGCCGGCGATGGTGAACACGATGCGCGGCTCTATGGAGGCCACAGAGGGGTCGGACTGCAGCGCCTCCAGCGCCACGCTGCTGTTGACTGACAGGAGGGCCACCGGCAGCATCGCAAAGTCGCGCTTGAGGCGCGCGCCCTTGCGCGCGGCACGCTGCGACAGGACGCGCAGCTTGACCGCCTCGTTGGCGCGCATGCGCGCCTCGCGGCGCAGCGGCTCCGCCGCCGCTGGTGTTGCAACGTCCCCAGCCACCAGGCCAAGGGAGTTGGCGATCTGGGACTCCTGCTGCTTGATGTCTGATTTTCTGACTTTGAACGAAACGATCAGATCAGCGGGCTGATTGGCCGCGATCCTGGCGAGCGCGTCCGCCTCGGCGAGTGCCGGGTCGCGGAAGCGTTGCGGCAGCCGCCTGCCCGAAGACGGCGCGGCCGGCTCTCCGGCGCCTGCAAGCGGTGCCACCTGCAGCGCGCCGCCCTCGGTGGGCCTGGGCTCCCGCTTGCCTGCATGGGGAGGACGTGGATTTGGCCTCAGGGCCGCCATGCGCGCGCATCCGCACGAGCATCCGCGCGGGCGGGCCGCCGCGGACATCTCCAGGCCGCGCATGGCATTGCGCGTCCACGCAAACGCGCCATACGGCCCCAGGCTCACCATGCGCGGTGGCGAGCAGCTGCGCCAGCACCAGCAGGGCCAGCAGGAGCGCCCACCGGCGTCGGAGGCGTGCCGCAAAGGCCGCGCTGCCTGTCCTGCCTGCGGAAGCGGGGCGGAAGCGGCGGCGTTGGGGTGCGAACGCTCCCTCCACGGTCCAAGGAGCCCTGCCTCTCGTCAATCGACAGCCCAGCCCACCTGTGATCGCGACCATGTTGTGAACGCCGCAAGGGCAGCCTGATGGCCCGGCCACCCGACTCGCGGCCCGCCCGGCCCGATCAAATAGCTTGTGAGTCTATTCGGATCACGACGCGAAACGGAGGGCTGCTCCTGTCCGTTGGGTGCTTGGCACAGGGCTGCGCTCCGGAACCCTGCTGTCGCGAGGTCGTTGGTGCGTTTGTGGTGTGTGCGACAGTTTGACGTGACACAGTTTCAACAGAAACTTTGTACGGGCTGCGATGACGCCGCTCAAGGCCGTGTCACCCGTCCTGCGCCGCGACCGCCGCGACCGGCCGTGCGCCCGTGCCCGCTGAACGGTGCCCGCTGGCCCGGGTGCCCGGTGGCGCACGCGGAGGTGGTATTATAGGGCCACACGTGCTTGCCGGGACTGCAAGCGGCGTGGGGGCCAATGCTGGGCGTGGGGGGCATGGGCAGGGTGCGGTGTGTTGGGCGCCAGTCCGTGCGCTGTGATGGGCGCTGCGCACTGCCACGCGTCTGCACCTCCCCCAATGGCTCCCCCCAAATGCTCCACATTCGGATTTACAGGACCACTCCGCCCAACCCGCCATGTTCAGCGCGCAGGTGGAACACTTTGGCCCAAAGAAAAGTAACAATCTCGGTCTTGGAGACGTTCGATCAGAGGTGGGGGGGTTTGCCAAACGGCTGCAAGGCATCCAGCTGGACCTGCAGGCCTGCTGCATTAGAGGACGACTAGGTGGCCGGTGGCCAGCCATTGGGTGCACGCAGCAGTGCCAAACTTTGCCGTGGGCAGTGTGAGGGTGTGTCCTCAAACAGCCCCCAGCAAACAGCGCAAGCGGGCTGTTTGCTGGGGCCGCCGCCATGCGGCCAGGCGAGGGTTCGGGTGGGCATGCAACTCTTGCGCAAATGGTGGGTTGTGTGCGTGCAGGTGCCTCTGTGTGCAGGCCCTCCATTACGCCCATCGGCTCGTGGCTGCAGATGCCTTGGGCAGTGATCGGCGATATCAAGTTCTATACGAGCTCTATTCAGTAGTCACAAGAAATCAAGAGTGCAGCACAGCGGCAGCATGCTCTGTCAGTGCAAGGTGTGCCAGCGCGGTCAGCAGATGGTTGCACTGCGGCGGCTTTCGTGCTGCGGCAACGGTGCCAAGTTTGTAGCAAGTTTCTCTCTGTGCTGCTGGGCCTGGGGCCAAAGGCCAGCAGCAGCAAAACAGTCGGGCCGAGGCGCGTGCGCGCGCCTCTGCGGGGCGCGCGCGCGCCACGGCTGCAGCAGCTGACCTACTTGCCCTGTGCCGATTTCGTTGACGCACGCAGGGTCACGCCGCCTCCAACGTTGCCCGCAGCATCCATGGGGCAGAGCCGGAAGCCGTACCGCTTGCCCGGCTTGAGGCCCTTGACTGTTGCGGTGACGGTGCCGCCTGCACCGATGGCGGCCTTGGCCTTCTTGGTCCTGTTCCGCCTGCGCTGGCAGCTGTTGGGCGTGCTGTCAAGCCGGTAGAGCACAAAGAAGCCCGACACATCGGAGATGTCGTCCGTCGCCCCGTCCTTGCTCCACGTCAGCGTTATGCTGCTGCTGCTGGGGGTGGCCTTTAGGTCCATGTCCCGCCTCCTGGCCTTGGGCTTTGACTTGTCAACCGTGATGTTGGCGGCGACGCCAGAGGTGGTGTGGCCGTTTGCGTCGCGGAAGAAGGTTAGAACCTCAGACGTGCCCTCCGCCGAAGCCAGCGTGAACGGCTGGGCGGGGTTGTAATCGCGCCACGGCTGGCAGGACGCCGCCGTTGCCTCGGGGTCGTCGGTGATGCACACCTCCTTGACGCCGCTGACGTCGGTGGCGGCCAATGCCAGTGACACGTGCGGGGTCGCAGTCGCGCCGTTGCCACTCCTGAGCGAAACGCGGGTGTTGCTTGGAGGGTTGAAGTCGGCCATGAAGTCCAAAGGCAGCATCAGGCCGTTGCCGCCGCCCAGCACAGAGAGGGTGCTGTTGGCCGGGGGAAAAGGAGCCCGGAGGGTGACAAACAAAGCCCGGTTCCCATCCGGGACGGTGCTCAGTGTGTAGGGCATGGGGTTGACAAAGGGCGAGAAGGCGGGGCAGGGGGCGTCCTCCTCGAGCACGCAGATCTCGGTCACAGAGGCGGCGCCGGCGCCGGAGACGGCGATGAGGACATTGTTGCTGGTGACCCAGCCGTTGCTGTTGACGTTGGCGACGGAGACCGTCACGTTTGAAGGAACCGAAGGGTCGTTGAAGGTGATCTGGTCCGAGGCAGGAGCAGACATGGTGTTGCCTCGGGCGTCCCGTAGCGTCACATACACATAGCGCGCCCCCAGGGCACCTCGCGGAAGCTTGGCGGCCACCGGCGATGCAAAAGCCACAAAGTCGCCCTCGCTGCAGGGCGCGCCGGCAGCCGTCTTGATGCACATCCGCGCCACGCCGCTGAAGTCGCTGGCTGTGATGGCCACGCTCACGTCGAGGCTCGCCGTCTCAGTGGCGCCGTCGTTGATGCTCACGGCCACGCCGCTGGGGGCCTGGGTGTCCAGCTTGATGGATGCACTCGCGCCCGCCCCCCCCGAGTTGCCGGCAGCATCGCGCAGCCACAGGAACACAGTGCGCTCACCCTCGCCAGCAGGAAGCTGCCACACCTTGCTCGCCGCAAAGGCCTCGTAAGGCGTGCAGTCACCAGGAGCTGCTGTCTGGGTGGCGGAGAGGCACATTTGTAGCCCTGCTGGGTAGTTGTCACTGCCACCGATGGTCAGGTTGACGTCTGTGCCGGCCGCCCACTCCGCGCCGCCGTCAATTGCCAAACGTGCTTGCGCTGGAGGTGTTGAGTCAAGCGTGATGTTGGCTGTGGCTGGTGCGCTTGTTTCGTTGCCGGCGTTTTTGAAGTAGACAAACACGCCCTTCTCGCCGTCGCCCTCGGGCAGTTGCCAGGCCCTGGAAGCCACCGGTTCCTCCCAGAGCTGGCAGGCGGCGGCGCCAACGGTGTTTGCAACGCACGCCTTGGTGACGCCCTCGCCGGCGGTGATGTTGAGGGTGACGCTGGGGGTGTTGGTCCAGGCCGCGCCGTTGTTGATGGCCACGCTGCCGCTGGGGGCCACCAGCAGCGTGATCTGAGCCTGCGCTGAGGCGGTGTTGCCCGCGGCGTCCCGCAGCCAAAGGAACACCGTCTTGGGGCCGACGCCAGCAGGGAGCGTGTGGTTCTTGGTCGCTGCAAAGGGCTCGTAAGACGTGCACGCCTCGGCCGTGGTCTGCGCGTTGGACAGGCACATCTGCAGGCCGGCTGGGTAGGTGTCGGTGCCGCCGATGGCCAGGGTGACTTGGGGGCTCGCGGTGAACTGCGCGCCGCCGTTGATGGCCAGCGCCGCGCCGCTGGGGGCCGTGGCGTCGAATGTTATGGAGGCATTGGCAGGGGGGTTTGACACCGCGCCAGCAGCAGTTTTGAAGTAGACGAACACGATTTTCTTGCCGTCACCGTCGGACAGCTGCCAGGCCTTGCTGCTGACGTATGGCTCGAACTGCGTGCACTGCGCGGCCACCTCGGATGCAATGCAGATCTGCGTCGCTCTGGTTGACTGGATCGCCAGCGTCACAGTCCTGCTTCTCGTCCACAGCGCCCCGTCGTTGATCCGGACTGTCCCCTCTGCCATTTTGTTGGCGGCCTGCAGCATGTTGATCAGCGGCTTGGTCACGCCGTTGCGGAGGTCGAACAGCGGTTTGCCGGTGGTGGCGAGGGCCTCGACGATGGCGTCCATGGTGGCGGTTGGGAAGGCCGCCCGCAGCACAGCCAGCGTGGCTTTTTTTTGAAGGGTTTGGGTTGGGTTGGGAGGCTTGTTGGTGGGCTGCGTGCGGCTGAGCAGGGCAGTAGGTGGGACGCCACTGTTGCAGCCGCGGCAGCTGCCGCAAGCTCACTCAGACGCATGTGACGCCGACATGCATTCTTAGTCAAACAGCGGCTGCAGACAGCCCGGCTTTTGCATGCCGCGCTTGCAAGTCAAACACCACAATGCACGCTCAAGCCGGCCGTGCCCTCAGCCGCTGACCGCAGACCCGCACCTGCCACGTGCGGCGCCGCCTGGCTTGTCCCATTTACCGTATATCCTCCCGCAGTGATCGCCGCGCCCGGCGCGAGCGCGGTCAGGTAAGTGGCGCTGTTGGAGAAGCACGCAATTTGCTCCTTCACAACTCTGTAGTCCGTGCACCGCTTCCACGCCTGCATGGGCAAGTCGGCGTCGTAAACGGCGCCCACGCTGACGGCCGCAGGCGCGCACGCGGGGAACGACAGGCCGTTTCGGAGGGCGTCGTTGCCGCTCGCGACCGCGGCCAGCACCCCGGCGGCGCGCGCCGAAGCAAGCGCTGTCGATAACCCCTCATTGGGGCAGGGCAAGCAGCCCTGGGGGGCTGCGAGCGTTCCGCAAGGTGAGCCCAGGGAAAGGTTGATCACGCAGATGCCGAGCTCGTCCTTTTTCAGCAGCACCCAGTTGATCGCGCCCAATATGTCGTCGTAGTCGGCGCCGGACCCGGTGAAGACGTCGATGGCAACGATCTGGGACTCGGTGGCCGCCTGCAGGGGGCCGGGGTGGGTTTTGGTTAGGGGGTGGGATGGGGGTTGTATTTGGGTTTGGTTGCTGGGGTTTGAAGGGGTTGTGTGTGCTGCAGGGGTGTTCAGCAGCTCAACAGCGTTTGCGGGTGCGGGCGGGGCTGGCAGTGCGGGCTTGCGAGTGGTCCAACTTTCAGTTTGACCGGGCTTTTGAGGGCAGGCAATGAGCCCGGTAAGAAGCACAGCTTGACTGCAGCTAAACCTCTCTCACCTGCGCCACGATTGCAGCCACGTTTGTGCCGTGGCCATCGTCATCACTATCATTTGCAGGAGGTGGCAAGGGGGGGGGGGCGCTCAGAACGCAGCGCAGGCTGGCAACCCGGCCGCGATCCGCTGACCGTTTCTCTCCCCGCAGAAACCGCAGGAGTTGGCCTGTGCCGTGCGCAACCTCCCACACTTCGAACCGCAAACACAACACACACGACGACCAACTTGCAGCCCGCATGCAAATGAAAGGCGCGTGCTCACAGTTTCCCGTCGTCGTAGCCATTTTTATGAAAGTCGCGCGCCACCGACACGCGGCACGTGGCTGCAGGCGTGCCTGGCGCGGTGCAGCTGCCCAGGTCGGGATGGGTGTAGTTCACACCTGATTGCGGAGGGGGGGGGAGAGGCGAGTCAAACATTGAGAACATCGAGTCAAACCCTTCGGGCCCTAAGCCCGCTGCAGGCCGCTTGCGAACCTGCTGTCGCCAAACTAGGAGCCGTTGGGGCCGCCGCCACCGCCGCCCCGGCCACCAGCCACGCAGCAAGCTCCGCTTGAAGCCTTGAAGCCTTTTTCGACATTCCTCAACCGCCTCAGCCCCCCATGTTTGAGGCCGCCCCAAGCTTCTTGCCCCTAACCAGCCCTTCGGACCCTCACCGGTGTCGATCACCGCCACCGCGCAGCCCTTGCCCGTGTACCCCGCAGCCGCCGCCTCGGGGGCGCCGATCATCGGGAGGCTCTCCTTCAGCAGCAGCCTGCGCCTGCCGCCACCACCGCCGTCGACGCCCAGCGCTTCGAGTGCACCGTCGTCAAAGCTGCGCGCTAGCGGCGGCTGGTCTCGCAGCCCGCGGCCGGCGATGGTGAACACGATGCGCGGCTCTATGGAGACCACCGATGGGTCAGACCGCAGCGCCTCCAGCGCCTCGCTGCTGTTGACTGACAGGAGGGCCACCGGCAGCATCGCAAAGTCGCGCTTGATGCGCGCGCCCTTGCGCGCCTCGCGCTCCATCACGACGCGCTGCTTGACCGCCAAGTTGGCGCGCATGCGCGCCTCGCGGCGCAGCGCGCGCTTGCTCAGCGGCTGCGCCGCCGCTGGTGCTGCTGCATCCGCGGCCGCCAGGCCGAGGGAGTTGGCGATCTGGGACTTCTGCTGCTTGATGTCTGACCTGCTGACTTTGAACGACACGATCAGATCAGCGGGCTGATTGGCCGCGATCCTGGCGAGCGCGTCCGCCTCGGCGAGTGCTGGGTCGCGGAAGCGTTTGCGCAGCCGCCTGCCCGATGACGGCGCGGCCGGCTCTCCAGCGGCGCCCGCAGAGGGTGGCGCCTGCAGGGCGTCGTCGTCGTCGGGACTGGGCTGCTGCTGGCCTGCATGGGGAGGACATGGGTTTGGTTTAGGCGCGGGGCCGCCATGCGCGCACATGCGCGCGCGGGCAGGCTGCCGTGGATGCGTGCGCATCAGCACGCGGATGCGCGGTCGCAGGCCGCCGCGGACATCTCCAGGCCGCGCATGGCAGGGCGCGCCAGGCGGCCCCAGGCTCACCATGCGCGGTGGCAAGCAGCTGCGCCAGCACCAGCAGGGCCAGCAGGAGCGCCCGGCGGCGCTGCAGGCGTGCCGGGGAGGCCGCGCTGCCTGCCATGCCTGCGGAAGCGGGACGGAAGCGCGGCGTTGGGGTGCGAACCGCGGCGCAACTGGGGCCATCGCGAGCACGCGCGACTGTCAAAAGTGCCCAGAAACCGGAGCCCTCACCCGAACTGGGGCCCACGTTGTACAAGCGGCCGCGGCAGCCGATGGCACGGGCAACCCCACTCGCGGCCCTCCGGGCCGGCCAACAGCTAGATTTTGGGTGGGATCACCACGCGACCCGGTCGCGGGGTTGCGACAGGCGCGAGGGTGCTTGGCAATGCCAGGGCAGTGCTTCACTCTGACGCTCCGGAACCGGTGCTACGCTCGTGTTTGCTTGTGTGCGTCCGCAGAAGCTTTTTTGCGCCGTGATGGGGCCGCTCAAGGCCGTGTCACCCGTGCTGCGCCGTGCCGCCGCCTGGCCATGGGCCTGCCCGTGCCCAGTGTCATGATCTGCGGCAGGCGTTCCCGGTCCTCTGCCTGGCAAGCCGGTTATTACCCGAGGTGACGCGTTATCATCTGACAGTGCGTGACAGGACCATGCTCGGCGCCGCAGCTGTTGACAGCGCAAAGGGCTTGGCATTGCGTTGGGTTGTTCAAATGGAGGGTGGGGAGGCGTGTATGTGTGCGCGCATGCGTGCTTGGCAAGTGTGCTTGCATGTGTGACTGCATGTGTTTTTATGTATGCACAAGGCGGTGCTGCTTTGATCGCACCGGGGATGTGGCCGAGGCGCAGCGCGCAACCGACCGATTGCGGGGGCAGGGTGATTCACTGATTTGGCCAGGCGACTGATGGCGGCCTCTGCGGCAGGCCTTGTAGCCAACACTGAAACGAAATAAAAAAAGTGGACAGAATGAGGCTCTGTTGGCACAGTATAGAGTATGTAGGGATTGCGCTGCCAGGGGCCAAAGCGTTTGGGGGCAAGGCGCAGGAGCGCGCCGCCGTGGGGCCCGCGCGCCGAGCTGCAGCCGTCGAAGCCCAACCTTATTAGGGCCTGCCCAGTGTGCCTGCCACCGATGTGGTCGATGCATGCATGGCCACGCCGCCTCCAACGTTGCCCGCAGCATCCACGGGGCAGACGCGAAAGCCGTACCGCCTGCCCGACTCCAGGTCCCTGACCGTTGCGGTGACGGTGCGGCCCGCGCCGACGGCCGCGTTGACCAGCTTGGTTTTTTTGGACATTTTCTCACAGTTGTTGGGAGCGGTGCGGGGCCGGTACAGCACGTAGAAACTTAACACATAAGAGATGTCGTCCGTCGCCCCGTCCTTGCTCCACGTCAGCGTTATGCTGCTGCTGCTGGCGGCAGCCTTTAGGTCCATGGCCCGCTTGACGGCCTTGGGCTTTGAGGTGTCCACCGTGACGCTGGCGGCGACGCCGGCGCTGGTGTGGCCGTTTGCGTCGCGAAAGAAGGCAAGCACCGTGGACGTGCCCTCCGCCGACGCCAGCGTGAACGGTTGAGAGGTGCTGTAGGGCTGCCACAACTGGCAGGAGGCCGCCGTTGCCTCGGGATTCGCCGCGATGCACACCGCCTTGACGCCGCTGACGTCGGTGGCGGCCACCGTCAGCAAAACGTGCGTCGTGGCAGTCGCGCCGGTGCCGCCGCTGAGCGAAACGCTTGTGTCGGTGGGGGGGTTGAGGTCTGCCATGAAGTACAATGGCAGCGTCAGACCGAAGCCGCCACACAGCGCAGAGAGGGTGCCGTTGGCCGGGGCAGCAGCAGCAACAGCAGCAGCAGCAGCAGCAGCAGCAGCCCGCAGGGTGACAAATAAAGTCCGGTTCCCATCCGGGCCGCTGCTCAGAAGGTAGGGCATGGGGTTGACAAAGGGCGAGAAGGCGGTGCAGGGGGCGTCCTCTTCCCGCACGCAGATCTCGGTCACAGAGGCGGCCCCGGCGCCGGAGACGGCGATGCGAACGTCACTGCTGGTGACCCAGCCGTTGCTGTTGACGTTGGCGACGGAGACCGTCACGTCCGAGGGAACCGAGGGGTCGTTGTAGGTGATCTGGTCCGAGGCAGGAGCTGACATGGTGTTGCCTCGGGCGTCGCGCAGCGTCACGTACACGTAGCGCGGACCCGTGCGGCCCCCCAGCAGCTTAACGGCGGCTGGCGAGGCAAAAGCCAAAAAGTCGCCCTCGCTGCAGAGCGCGCCGGCAGCCATCTTGATGCACATCGACGCCACGCCGCTGAAGTCGCTGGCCGTGATGGTCACGCTCACGTCGAGGCTCGCCGTCTCAGCGGCGCCGTCGTTGATGCTCACGGCCACGCCGCTGGGGGCCTGGGTGTCCAGCTTGATGGATGCACTCGCGCCCGCTGAGCTGCCGGCAGCATCGCGCAGCCACAGGAACACAGTGCGCTCACCCTCGCCAGCGGGAAGCTGCCACACCTTGCTCGCCGCAAAGGCCTCGTAAGGTGTGCACACGCCGGCAGCTGCTGTCTGGGTGGCGGAGAGGCACATTTGCAGGCCGGCTGGGTAGTTGTCACTGCCACCGATGGCCAGGGTGACGTCAGTGTCGGCCGCCCACTCCGCGCCGCCGTTGATGGTCAAGCTTGCGTTGACTGGAGGCGTTGAGTCAAGCGTGATGGTGGCCATGGCCGGCCCGCTTGTCTCGCCGCCAGCGTTTGTGAAGTAGACAAACACGCCCTTCTCGCCGTCGCCGTCTGGCAGCTGCCAGGCCTTGGACGCCGCCGGTGCCTCCCAGAGCACGCAGGCCGCGGCCCCGACCGCAGCGTTTGAAACACAGAAGTTAGTGACTGCCACGCTGCTGGTGATGCTTAGGGTGACGCTGGGGGTGTTGGTCCAGGCCGCGCCGCCGTTGATGTTTAGGTAGCCGGTAGGGGTTGAGAGCAGCATGATCTGAGCCTGCGCTGGTGCGGCGGTGTTGCCCGCGGCGTCCCGCAGCCACAGGAACACCGTCTTGGGGCCGTCGCCGGCAAACAGCGCGTGGTTCTTGGAGGGTGCAAAGAGCTCGTAGGGAGAGCAGCCGCCTGAGCCAGTGTCGTGGTTGGCAACGCACATCTGCAGGCCGGCTGGGTAGTTGTCGGTGCCGCCGATGGCCAGGGTGACTTGGGGGCTCGAGGTGAACTCCGTGCCGCCGTCAATGGTCAAGGCAGCGTTGACTGGAGGCGTTGAGTCAAGCGTGATGGTGGCCGTGGCCGGCGCGCTGGTTTCGTTGCCGGCGTTTCTAAAGTAGACAAACACGCCCTTCTCGCCGTCGCCCTGGGGCAGCTGCCAGGGACGGGCCTCCGCGGGCGTCGCCTCCCAGATCTGGCAGGCGGCGGCGCCAACGGCAGTGTTTGCAACGCACACCTCGGTGACGCCCTCGCCGGCGGTGATGCTGAGGGTGACGCTGGGGGTGTTGGTCCAGGCCGCGCCGCCGTTGATGGCCACGCTGCCGCTGGGGGCAACAAGGAGCGTGATCTGAGCCTGCGCCGAGGCGGTGTTGCCTGCGGCGTCCCGCAGCCACAGGAACACCGTCTTGGGGCCGTCGCCGGCAGTTAGCGTGTGGCTCTTGGAGGTTTCAAAGGGCTCGTAGGGAGAGCAGCCGCCTGAGCCAGTGTCGTGGTTGGCAACGCACATCTGCAGGCCGGCTGGGTAGGTGTCGGTGCCGCCGATGGCCAGGGTGACTTGGGGGCTCGAGGTGAACTCCGCGCCGCCGTCAATGGTCAAGGCAGCGTTGACTGGAGGCGTTGAGTCAAGCGTGATGGTGGCCATAGCTGGTGTGCTTGTCTCGCCGCGGGCGTTTCTAAAGTAGACAAACACGCTCTTGTCGCCGTCACCGTCGGACAGCTGCCAGGCCTTGCTGGTGGCGTATGGCTCGTACTGCGCGCACGACGCCGCCGCCTCGGACGTGACGCACATCCATGGCGCGCCGGACGACTGGATTGCCAGTGACACAGTCCTGCTGCTCGTCCACTGCGCCCCGCCGTTGATCCGGACTGTCCCTACCGGAATGCTGGCGCCCTCTGCCATTTTGTTGGCGGCCTGCAGCATGTTGATCAGCGGCTTGGTCACGCTGTTGCGGGGGTCCGTCAGCGCTTTGCCGGTGGTGGTGAGGGCCTCAACGGCAGCATCCAAGGTGGCGTTTTTGAAGGCCGCCCGCAGCACGGCCAGCGTGGCTGTTTTTGAGGGATGTGGGTTGGGTTTGGAAGCTTGTTGGTGGGCTGCTTACGGCTTAGCAGGGCCAGGGATGGGTGGCTAATGCTTGTGTTGGGGTGGGGCGGGTCAGTAAACAGCTTGCTGGCCACTGGGCGGCAGGCCGCTTGGGGGCTGCAAGCTCAAAACCCGGCCCAGAGCCGACTTGCAAGCCACCCCACAATGGCTGCATCTCATTCCCCTTTGCCCCATGCCATTGCGTGCTTGACCCCCACGGCGTGCATCAACCCCCGGCCGGCCGCTGCCTGCGCAGCCCCCACGAGCCCCCCGCCCTTCAGCCCCGCCCACCTGCCACGTGCGGCGACGCCTGGCTCGTCCCGCCCATAACTGATCCGCCGGCCGTGATCATCGCGCCCGGTGCGATTGCGGTCAGGTAGCTGGCGCTGTTGGAGAAGCACGCGATCTGCTCCTTCACGATGGTGCGGTCTATGCAGGTCACCGGGTTACGGCCCCACGCCAGCCCGCCGGCGACGGCGGCGTCATAAACGGCGCCCACGCTGACCGCCGCAGGCGCGCACGCGGGGATTGAAAGCCCGGTGCTGAGGCCGTCGTTGCCGCTCGCGACCGCGGCCAGCACCCCGGCGGCGCGCGCCGAGGCCAGCGCCTGCGCGATTGCGCGGTCGGGGCAGGCCGGGCAGCCGATCTTGGTGTTGCCTGATGATAGGCAGGGGGAGCCCAGGGACATGTTGATCACGCAGATGCCGAGCTCGTCTTTCTTCTCCAACACCCAGTCGATCGCGCCCACTATGTCGGCGTAGTCGGCGCTCAAAAATTGCCCGCCGCTGGGGTCATCGAACCAGCGGAACACGTCGAGGGCGATGATCTGGGACTCGGTGGCCGCCTGCAGGGGGCCGGGGTGGGTTGGAGGTTGTATTTGGGTTTGGTTGCTGGGGTTTGAAGGGGTTGTGTGTGCTGCAGGGGTGTTCAGCGGCTCAACAGCGTTTGCAGGTGCGGGTGGGACTGGCAGCGCGGGCTTGCGAGCGGTCAAACCCGCCGTTTGACCGGGCTGTTGAGGGGCTGTCGGCAGAGGGCAGGCAATGAGCCCGGTAAGAAGCACAGCTTGACTGCAGCTAAACCTCTCTCACCCGTGCCACGATAGAAGCCACGTTTGTGCCGTGGCCACTATCATCACTGTTCGCAGGGGCGGGAGGTGGCAAGGTGTGCGGTGAGAGGTGGCGCTCAGAACGCAGCGCAGGCTGGCAACCAGGCTGTAGCTCTCCATGCACAAACCGCAGGAGTTTGCCTGTGCTGTGCTCCACCCTCAGACCTCGCACTGCAAACTCAAAACACACGCAAAAACAAACTCCAGCCCGCATGCAAATGAAAGGCGCGTGCTCACAGTTCCCCGTCGTCGTAGTCATCTGAAAGGTGTATGTCGTGCGCCGCCGACACGCGGCACGTGGCCGCCGGCTGGCCCGGCTCCGTGCAGCTGCCCAGGTCGGGTTGGGTGTAGTCAGCGCCTGGTGGGTTGGTGGGGGTAAGAAGGGAGTCAAGTGGTGAGTCGAGGAGGCGTCATAAGCCCGCTTCAGGCCGTGTCCAAAAGCCACCGCCGCCAACAGGGAGGCTTTCGGGGCCGCCGGCAATGCCGTCCCGGCCACCGGCCGCGCAGCAAGCTCCGCTCAAACCCTCAACCCTCTCAGCACCCTCCGCCAGAGTTTCAGGCAGCCCCAATCGGGCCTGCTCGCCCCCAAGCGCGCCCTCAGCCCGCGCACCGGTGTCGATCACCGCCACCGCGCAGCCCTTGCCCGTGTACCCCGCAGCCGCCGCCTCGGGGGCGCCGATCATCGGGAGGCTCTCCTCCAGCAGCAGCCTGCGCCTGCCGCCGCCGCCGCCGTCGACGCCCAGCGCGTCGACTGCGCCGCCGCCAAAGCCGCGCGCTAGCGGCGGCAGGTCTGGCAGCCCGCGGCCGGCAATGCTGAACATGATGCGCGGCTCTATGGAGGCCACAGAGGGGTTGGACCGCAGCGCCTCCAGCGCCTCGCTGCTGTTGACTGTCAGGAGGGCCACTGGCAGCATCGCAAAGTCGCGCTTGATCCGCGCGCCCTTGCGCGCCTCGCGCTCCATGACGACGCGCTGCTTGACCGCCAAGTTGGCGCGCATGCGCGCCTCGCGGCGCAGTGGCTGCGCCGCCGCTGGTGGGGCAACGTCCCCAGCCACCAGGCCGAGGGAGTTGGCGATCTGGGACTCCTGCTGCTTGATGTCTGACCTGCTGACTTTGAACGACACGATCAGATCAGCGGGCTGATTGGCCGCGATCCTGGCGAGCGCGTCCGCCTCGGCGAGTGCCGGGTCGCGGAAGCGTTGCGGCAGCCGCCTGCTAAACGGCGCGGCTGGCTCCGCAGCGGCGCCTGCAAGAGTCACCGCATGCAGGGCGCCGTCGTCGGCGGGCCTGGGCTGCTGCTTGCCTGCATGGGAGGGAGGATGTGGGTTGAGGCTCAGGGCCGCCATGCGCGCACGGGCAGGCTGCCGCGGATGCGAGCGCATCTGCACGCGGATGCAAGGTCTCAGGCTGCCACAGGCCGCGCATGGCGTCCACGCAAACGCGCCATGCGGCCCCAGGCTCACCATGCGCGGTGGCGAGCAGCTGCGCCAGCACAAGCAGGGCCAGCAGGAGCGCCTTCCGGCGCTGCGGCCGTGCCGGGAATGCCGCGGTGCCGGTCATGATGCCTGCTGAAGCGGGGCGGAAGCGGCGGCGTCGGGGCTGGGAACATCTGCGCAGTTGAGGCCATGGCCCGCTACTTCTCGTGCAATCGACAGCCCAGCCCACCTGTGATTGCGAACTGTGTCGGAACGCGAGCGGAGCCTGACGGCCCGGGCCACCCGACTCGCGGCTTTCCTGGCCCGATCAAAGAGCGTTCAAGTTTCGGTTCGGCACCACTAACACTGTCGGAATGGCTGCGACTGGTCGTGGGTGCTCGGCAGTCCAGGGGCGCTCCGGAACACGCCTGTCGGTGATGGTGCTTGATGCTAGGCTCGTGATATTGTTGCGTTTGTTTGTGAAGCTTTTCATCGGCTGGGGCGGCCTGAATGCCGCGTGTCACCCGTGCTGTGCCGCGATGCTACGCGACGCCGCGAAGCCGCCCGGTGATGACTGATGGTGAACCGGCCCGGACGCCCAAACAGCGCCGTCCGGCTGTCGGCCCGGGCGGCCCCGCACGTATAATGCCGCAACAGCACAAACTTGCCGGGACTCCGCTGCTGCAATGAGTCTTGCGGCCTGAGGCGCGGCGCTGGTCGTGGGTCCCCTGAAGTGCTTTCCAGACTGGTACTTGCATTTACAATGTCCTCCCGCGACAAGGTCTTGGCAAGAGCGTGCAGACTGGAGGCAAAGGCGGTTGCTCGAAACACGACCGTGAGGCGTCGATCCGGCCAAAGGCAGCGGCGGCGGCGGCGGCGGCGGTGGCTGCGGCGGCTGCGGCTGCGGCTGCGGCTGCGGCTGCGGCTGCGGCTGCGGCTGCGGCTGCGGCTGCGGCTGCGGCTGCGGCTGCGGCTGCGGCTGCGGCTGCGGCTGCGGCTGCGGCTGCGGCTGCGGCTGCGGCTGCGGCTGCGGCTGCGGCTGCGGCTGCGGCTGCGGCTGCGGCTGCGGCTGCGGCTGCGGCTGCGGCTGCGGCTGCGGCTGCGGCTGCGGCTGCGGCTGCGGCTGCGGCTGCGGCTGCGGCTGCGGCTGCGGCTGCGGCTGCGGCTGCGGCTGCGGCTGCGGCGGCGGCGGCGGCGGCGGCGGCGGCGGCGGCACCCACGCCTCATGGCCGCTGCGGCCTTGATGTGCGCGGGCCGCTCCCCTCACCCGCCCAGCAGCGGCGGACCTGGGGGGCCGTGCCGCTCAGCCGCGCCACCGCACAGCCGCGCCGGCCGCGCCACCACGCAGCCGCGTCGGTCGCGCCACCACGCAGGCGCGCCACCACGCAGCCGCGCCGGCCGCGCAAGCCCGTGCAAGCCGCGCCACCGCACAAGCCGCGCGTGCAGCCGCGCAAGCCCCGCGCAGCGGGTGTCTAGCCGCCATGCCTGCCGGGCGGGTCGGCGCCCGCCACCCGCGCCCAAGCCTCGAGGTCTGATGGCTCTACCGCAATCACCCCGCCCGACCCGCCGCCGCCGCCGCCGCCGCCGCCGCCGCCGCCGTTGGCTGCTGTTTGTTCGCTGCTGGCGGGCTGCTGCCGCCCTCCGCTGCTGGCTACCGCGGCTTGCAGCTGCTGTTCGCCGCCGCCGCCGCCGCCGCTGCCGCCGCCGCCGCCGCTGGACGCCGCTATGAGCTCCTGCACCTTGCTCCACCCCGCCACGTCCGCCGCCGTCAGCGCGCCCCCCTCGCCGCCCGTGCCGCCGCCGCCGCCGCCGCCGCCGGCGGCGGCCTCGCCCTCCCGCAGCCGCACCACCCGCTCCCCCCGGCTGCGCAGCAGCTTTTCGATGTCAAAGCCCCCCTCCCCGTGCTCGAACCAGCCCAGGCGGTCCGCCACCAGGTGCATCGACTGCGGCCATGGATTCGGGGCGTCGGCGGGGCGGGTCGCGGGCGAGCGGGGCGCGCGTGCGCGCGCGCCGCGGTGGGCTGGATGCGCAAGGGCGCTGGAATGGCGGCTGCGGGGTCGCGCGAACCCGCAGCCGCCGTCCCGCCGGGCCGCTCGCGGCCTGGCGGCCGAGCCCCGACCGCGGGCAGCAAGCCGCAAATGCCGCCGGCCCCCCTTGACAAACCCCCTCCTCGCCGCCTTGCTTCCGCCCCCGCTGCCTCGCACAGCAGACCGCAGCGCGCACAGCGCACCGCACCACCCCCAACAAAACGCGCGCGCGGCGCGCACCTCGCAGCCGGGGCATCGGACGATGACTATCCCCTTTTCGTAGCTTTGGCGGCTGAAGGCCTTGGCGCTGCGCGTGTCGCACACCCTTGCGTTTTTGGGGGGCGAGGAAGGGGGCGCGGCGCGTGCGTGATGTGCGGCCTTGGGGGTTGTGGGGTGGGGGGTCGTGGCCAGGCGCCCAAACACCAGCAGCGCAGCGCCGTGCAGCAGGGCAGCGCCGCCCATCAAACCGCGAGTCTGAAAGCGGCGGAGAAGCGGCGGATTCCTCACTTGCACGTGAACACCATTGCCATGTTTCGGTCGCGGGGGTGGTCGCCGCTGCCGGGCAGGGCCTCAGAGCCGCCGGCGCCGGCGCCGCTGCCGGCGTCCCCGCCGCCGCCGACTCGGCCGCCCCCGCCGTCGCAGCCGCCGCCCCCGCCGCCGCCGCTCCCGCTGGCGCTGCACAGCGCGCGTGCCGCGGCGGTGGGCC
This sequence comes from Raphidocelis subcapitata, assembly GCA_003203535.1. NCBI lineage: Eukaryota > Viridiplantae > Chlorophyta > Chlorophyceae > Sphaeropleales > Selenastraceae > Raphidocelis > Raphidocelis subcapitata. The sequence goes on from BDRX01000009.1 coordinate 407,433, forward strand.
AAGGGGAGCGTGCGCTCGCCCCGAGCCAAGCTGAGGCCGCGGCGGCGCGCGCGCGCGGCGCCGCAGCGGCCGCGCCGGAGGCAGCGGCGCGCGGCGCCTCGGCGGCGGGGGCGCCGCCGCAGTGCCGCGCCAACCGCAAGAGGGTGGGCACGAGTTGCGAGCCGCGTCGCGCCATTGCTTTTTCGGGATTGGATGTACGGTGGTCCACGACGCAGCAGCCTGACTTTGGGATCGATCACCGCGTGCCGCTCACTTCAAGGTCGAGCGCTTGTTGTGTCTATTCATTCATTTGCATCAGCTCGAAAGTCTGCCAGGCACCAAAGGGGAACTGCACAGCCGCGCATAGCCACACACCACAGCAAGCACGCCAATGGCGAGCGCCAGCGCCCTCCGCAGCGCGGCCGGGCCGTCGTGCCGGTGCACGGAAACCATCAGCCGGCCGATGGGCGCGGCGCTGCGGCAAGCGGCGCCGCTGCGGCGGCGGCAGCAGCAGCGCGTGGCGGCGGTCGCGCAGGGGCGGGAGCAGCGGCAGGCCCCCGCCGCCGCGCCGCCGCAGCCGCGCCGCGCCGCGGCCGCGCTGCCCGCGCTCCCCGTCGCCGCAGCCGCCGCCGCGCTCGCCGCGCTCGCCGCCGCCGCCGGGCCCGCCGCCGCCGCGGTGCAGCCGCTGGCGGCGGTGGCCGACCTCGACGCCGCGACGGCGCACTCTCTTGAGACGGTGCTGCGGCCGCTTTTTGCGATTGGCACCGTCCTTTACATCATCCGCATCCCCATGACCTGGTGCACGGGGGGGAGGGGCGGGGCGGGGGTTTGACCGGCTTTGACCGGCGGTGGTCTCGGTGCTGCGCCGGTCGCGCCGGGCGGTTTTGGTTGCCAGCGGCCAGCGAAGCGGCGGTCCACCTGCGTGTTGGTCGTCGACACAAGAAACAAGAAAACCAATACGCCAGCTGCGAGGCGGCCCCATTTCAAGCACAGCGGCACCTGCTCCCACCCCCTCAAGCACAAAACGCCGCCCCCGCACCCCCCACCCCCCAAACACCAAAGGTACCCTTCCATTGACGGCACCAAGCTGCCCTGGCTGTTCGCGTATGCACCCACGGAGCCGATCCTCCGGGCGACACGCAAGGCAAGGGGCGGCGGCGCGGCTTCGGCGCGGCGGCGGGCGGGGGGGGCGAGGGGCGGGGTTGCTTGAGGAGTTGCCCACCCCAAACAAAACAACGCGCCCCCTGGAATGCATCAATCAGCCCCCTCTCCCGACCCCCCCCTCGCCGGCACCCTCCCTCGAAAGCAATGCCAAACAGCCTGAACAAAGACAGACACGCACACGAATGCAATCCCCCAACACCTTCTCACACGCCCCCTCCCCTGCCCCCCCCCAAAACGCTCAGGTGATCCCCCTCGTCGGCGGCGTCGACGTCACCCCCATCGTCTGGGTCGGGCTCCTGTCCTTCCTCAACGAAATCCTGCTGGGCCCTCAGGGCATCCTAATGCTCATCCAGAGGCAGTCCGGGGCCGGGCTGCTGTGATCTGCGGACTGCCGTGATGAGCAGGCTGCCGTGATCAGTCAGCGGACCGCCGTGATCAGCAGACTGCCGGTGATCTCCGTAATGCCCTGGTCAGCGGGCTGCCGTTATGTCTGAACCGATGTGAGCTGCGGACTGCTGTGCAGCGCGCGGGGCAGTCCGGGGCCCTGACCGCTGCGAGCGCCTTGCCAGTCAGCGGGCAGCTGCGACGCGGTGCCCCTCCCGCGGGAAGCGGCTGTGTTGGCCCGCCTGCCTGCCGGCCGCGCCTGATGCTGAGCTTTTCAACCCCAGCGGCCAGCCCGGTCCGCGTGAGCCGCGCAGCCGAAAAAGGGTAACTTTACTCCCCCACTGGGTGGTTGGTGCATGGGCTGGCAGGGGGTGTTCGCATGGGCGAGGCGGCAGCCGCCGGGCAGCTGCCGGCGCCTCGGGCAATAAACGGACCATCATTGACAGTGCAGCTTTTATACGCGCCACACCGCGGCCGGCCGTGGCCTGGGGCCGGCCCGCCGCAGCGCACGGCGGGCGGCCGGCCGCGGGTGGCGACACAGGGAGTAGCGGGGACGGTCTGTAGGCTTGCCCATAGGCCATAGGAAAGTGTTTTGCGCCGGCCGCCCACCCGCGGAGGGGGCGGCGGGCTCGTCAACTGCGGGGGAGCGCCGCGCATCCTTTTGGGCGGCTTTCTCAGTGCTTGGCGGGCGCTGACAAACGACAAGGCTGGGGATCGAAAACATCACGCGCATGTGTTTAGATGTAGCTTTTTGTATGGGGAATCGGGACGCCGCGGCGGCGCGGCGGCAAGCTCAGTTGCGCAGGGCCAGGGCCGACGCACCACAACAGAGGGGCGAGCAGTGCTTTAAGACGCCCCGCGGGGCACACAGAGCTCGCACACGCATGGGGTGCACGCAAGTTTGGGGTTTAGTCGAGTTTGAGGGTCCGCGCGCGCCCGCGCCGCCGCCCGCCGCCGCGCGGGCGGCGCGACGCACGCGCGCGCCGCGCCGCGCCGCGCCGCGCGGCGCGGGGCGCGCGCGCGCAAGCAGGCACGGCGGGGGGAGGGGTGGGGGTGGGGATGGGAGGGCGCGCGGCGAGGCAGGCGCGGGGCTGGGCGCCTCGCCCCGAGGGGCCGGCGGCAGGGGTGGCCGCGAGCGGGGACCCGCGGGGGCAGGTGTTGATCAAAACATCCCAATCAAGCCGCGTCCGTCAGGCTGGGCCACGGGGGCTGCCGCCGCCGGGCTGCTGCGCCTGCGGCTGCTGTGTCTGCGGCGGGGGCATGGGCTGCGGCAGCCACGGCGCCGCAGCGGCGGGGCGGATGCTGAGAGAGAGCGAACCCTCAAACGCCCCGCCCCCCACTACGCCGCCGCCGCCGCCGCCGTCCGCCGTCCAGCCTTGCGCCCCCCACAGAGACGAGCTGCCTTGCTGCTGGGACGGCCACAGCTGGTCTCCCGCGGCCGGCGCCGCCACTAATGCCGAATGCTGCTGGCCCCGCTGATCCGGCTGCTGATCTGGCGCCGCCGCGATCTGATCTCGCTGCTGATCTGGCAGCTGATGCCATTGCCGGCCCGGCGCCGCGTGCTGCTGCCCGGCCGTTTGCTGCTGCTGCTGCTGCTGCTGCCGCCGCCGCGCCTCCTCATCTGCTGGGGCCGCGCAGATCGACCGCCACGGCGCCTCCTGGGCTACACTGAACTCCGCGGGGGTGCCCAGCACGTGCCAGCGCCCCTTCACCTCCAGCCCGACCGGCGGCGCCGTTACGGCGGGGTCCGGCGGCCGCGCGGCGGGGCCCAGGGACAGCGTGACCGCCGCTCCAGCAGCTGCCGCTTCCGGCGCCGCCGCCGCCGCCTCGGCCCCGGCCTCCGCGCCGCACGACGCGCCGGCGCCGGGCGCCGCGGCGGTCACGATGGCCACCGCTCCGGCGCCCGCCGCGGCCGCGGCCACGGCCGCGGGCGGCGCGCCCGGGGGCGAGGGGACGGGGCCGTAGCGGAGGGTGTATGTTGAGAGCCGCGGCGTGGGGCCGGCCACGCGCTGGCGCATCGCGACGACGGCCTCCAAAACCTGGTCAAACGGCGGCCTGCGTTTTTCGGGGGGGGGGCGGTTGGGAGGGGTTAGAGGCTTGGGATCAGGAGGGGAGGGGTTTGAGGCTTGGGATCAGGAGGGATTGGGGGTTTGTCAGAGGGGGGCTGAGGGCAGGTTTTGGTGCAATGTGGGCTGCGGGCTTCCCAACACAAACTTTGCAGCTGCAAGGTGCGGCGCGAGCTCATGAGGGCCAAGCGCAGGCGCGGCCGCTCGGCGCTTCAAACAGAACAAAGCCCCAGCATCAAACAAAGCCTGTGTTAAGGCCTAAACACGAAGAAGAAGAAGAAGGAAAAGGCGCGGGCGCGCGCGCGCCTGTCAGCGGGGTTGGGCGCCCAGCAGGCTTTGACCAGCCGCTTGAAGTCAGGGGGCGTGCCCGGGGGGAAGCGGGGGCGGGCGTTGTCAACAGAAACCTGGTAGCCCAGCAGAGCGGTCGGGGTGCCTGGTTTTTGCGTTTGGGTTTGGGTTTTTCGGGGTGGGTGGGCGCCTGGTGTCAAAAGCAGGGGCGGTCGTTTTTGGCGGTGCGCCCAACTGCAACGGCTGAAAAGCGGGGCGGCCGAAAAGCGGGGCGCATCCCCGATTGGAACAAAGCAAAAAGCGGAAAAGGGCGGGGCGCACCCGAAAAGGCGTGCCCTCCGGTGTAGACCTCCCACAGCAGGATGGCGTATGAGTAAACGTCCGCCGCCTTCGACATGCGGCCGTACATCTGGGCCTCCGGGGCCTGCGGTGCGTCGGCGTTTGGGGGGGGGTTCGGATTTCGGCGGGCTGCGTGCGCGGGTGGCCGCCGGTTGAGCTGGGCTGTCGGTTTTGGGGGCAGGCGCGGTGCATGGCTGCGCGTCGTTCCACTGTGGTTCTCTTTTCGAGGCGCCATTCCGCCCCATCCCGCGCTCCAGCCACCCCGGCCAACCGCGCCCCAGCCACCCCGGCCAACCGCGCTCCAGCCACCCCGGCCAACTGCGCCCCAGCCACCCCGGCCCCACCCACCATGTGCGACGGCGTGCCCTGTGTGTGTGGGGACGGTTTTTGGGCGGGAAGCCAAATGAGCGCCGATGTGGGAGCCGGCTGCCTGCCCAAAGCAGGGTCAACAGCAGCAGAGCGCAGCAGCAGCGCAGCGCCCCGCGGCGCAGCAAAGCAGAAGCGAGGGGCGCATGGGCCGAACATTCAACCGGCGAAAACCGCCGAAACCGCCGGCCGGCCAGCGAAAAAACGCCGAAACCGCCCGGTCAACCCACCTGGAACGCAGACACGTGGGTGTCGTGGGACTCGATCTGCAGCGCCAGCCCAAAGTCCGCCACCTGTCGCGGTTTGAATTCGAATTCGAATTGAGAAATAGCAGGGCGTTTGGGCCGCATGGATGAACGGCAAGGGCGGGGGCCCCCAGTCAACGAAAGTCAAAGGCCCGCACCTTTGCCACCGCGCCGCGCCCGCTTTTGCTGGCTTTGAGCAGCACGTTGCGCGCCTTGAGGTCAGAGTGGATGATCTGGGGTGGGGCGGTTCGGGGTTGGGGAGGCGGCTCTCGGCGCATGGGTTGGGATCTGGGCCGCTTTCAAGGCAGGGGTTGTGGTGTGGGGCGCTTTCGAGGCACGGGCCGTGGCGTGTGGCGCAAACGCCAGCAACAAAGGGCCCGCCCCAAAACCCGCAATGCGGGAAAAAAAATGCCGATCAAGCCAAACAACATACGCCCATCCAACACAAAAACAAGGGTCCAACCGCCGCCACCCGCCACCAAAAAGCACGCGGGCCGAAAAGCGCCCACCTGCTGCCTGTGTAGGTGCAGCATGGCGCGCGCCACGTCGGCGGCGGTGTCCAGAATGGCGGCGTAGTTCAGCGTGCCGTTGGCTGTTGTTGCGGGGGGGTGTTTGGTTGTTCGGTGTGAGGTGTCCCGCCTTCCCCTTGGTTCTAAATCAATCCCAGAGGCAGCCAGACGCGCCCAGAGGCAGCCAGACGCGCCCAGAGGCAGCCGGCCGCGCACAGACGCAACCAGCCGCGCCAGAGGCAGCCGGCCAATGCAAACGGCCCGACGCCGGCCGCAAAAGCGCGCCCGCGCCCTTTCCAGCGCGCGCCAGCCCGCGTCGCACCCAGCCTGTACGCGCCGCCGTCGAGGGCGTCCCTGAGGGAGCCCAGCTCGCAGTACTCCAGAACAAGCGACACCTGTTCGAACCACGGCGGGGGGGGGCGATTTTTTTTGGCCCGGTTCCGGTTCGGGAGTCGCGGGAGGTGGCCGGGCGCCCGTGCGCGCTACAGGTGTTTCGCGACGCGGCGTGAACGCAACAACCCAAACAGCCGGCGGCACAAGGACGACAGCCCCGCTGCCGTTGTTGGGATTCAACATCAACAGTCTGATACAAAAAAGCAGCACGCGGCTGCCCTTGGGCAGCGGCTTGTTGGGATTTGACAAAATCAACCCTCAAACGGCGCGCGGACGGCCTTGCCTCGTAATTGAGCACCCTCTGGCTGTTTGCCGCCGCGGGGCTGTCCGACAGGACCGCGTCTTTCGGGGCGGGGCCCTCGCGCCTTTGTTTTCGGTTGCGGTTTTTTGGTTGCGGCTCTTCAGGTTGCGGTTTTGAGGTTGCGGCTTTTCAGGTTGCGGTTTTGAGGTTGCGGCTTTTCAGGTTGCGGTTTCGGTTTGCAGTTGGGGTTGCGGGACATGACATGGGCCCTCACAACCTCTAAACGGAACAGCGACGCAACCGCACGGCCCCCGTCCCCATTAGTAAAAGCCGGCTCACTCGGCAGGCGCGTGGGTGGAGGCCATGGGGCGGATCACGTAAGTGTAGGTCTGTTTGTGTTATTGCGGGTGGGGGTTTGCATGTCATCTTTGTTTTGGGGGGTGCATGTCTGTTCCAAGTGTGGGGGTTTCTGTGATTTGCTGTTCAGGGTTGGAGTCGCGAGCGGGGCGGCGGCAGCAACAAGCGGAGTTGAATTTCCCCACTTTTTCACTGCACGTTCAGGTTCAGGGTTTAGGGTTCAGATTTTTAGGGTTTTAACCATCTCCCCCGCCCACCTGGATGATGTTTGGGTGCTGGATGGCAGAAGAAATGGCGGCCTCCATAATGGCCTGTGGGGTTTGGGGGGTTAGGGGGGTTTGAGGGGGGGTGCAGATCGTTTAAACGCTTTTAAACGGGTTCGCAGGCCCCGCCTTGCATCCAAAGCTTGCGGCTCGCAACCCTCGACACCGGGGCGCGGGCGCTTCAGACTCGGGGCCGGAACAAGGCTCGCGCGCGCGCGCGCGCGTCGCACCATGCGCTCCCGCTTCTGCGCGCCGCTGAGGCTGGCGGGCAGGAGCATCGTTTTGATGGCCACCACGATGCCGTGCCACAGGCCCTTGTACACCTTGCCAAAGCCGCCTGCGGCGCGGGGGCGGGGTTTTTGCTTGCTTCTGTCCTGCTTGCGTGTGCCTCGATTGCCAACGCCGCCTGGGCGCGGCGGCGGCGCCGGTCTGCCCCTCTGCTTGCGTGTGCCTCGATTGCCAACGCCGCCTGGATTCGGTGCGCGCCCTTTTGGGAACCGAAAACCCTCCCAAGGCCTTTCAACAACCAAGGTTGAACCCGTAAGACCCCAACCCCAAACCCTGAAACCCAGACCGCAAAACACCAAACCCTAAGACCCCAACCGCAAAGCCCCAAAGCCTGAAACCCAGACCGCAAAGCCCTGAAACCGCAGCCCCCGAATGCGCACCCTCCCCCAGCATGTCCGTGAGCTGGAGCTCCTCCGAGGAGTGCGCCGCCGCGCCCGCGCCGATGGCGCGCCGGACGTCCTCGATGCGCTCTGCGGTTTGGGTTTGGTTGGGGGTTTGGTTTGGTTTGGGGTTTGGTTTGGGGTTTGGTTTGGTTTGGTTTGGGGTTTGGTTTGGTTTGGTTTGGTTTGGTTTGGTTTGGTTTGGTTTGGTTTGGTTTGGTTTGGTTTGGTTTGGTTTGGTTTGGTTTGGTTTGGTAAGGTTGGGGCGTCCATCAAAGCCTGTGCTCTCGCCGCGGCGGGCTCCTGCGACCCCAAACCCTAAACGGAAAACCCTAAACCCTAAACCCTAAACCCTAAACCCCAAACCCTAAACGGAAAACCCTCCGACAGCGCCGCGCCGGGACGGCGAAAGAGCTGACGCGCCCCCCCTACACACGAAAAACCCCTCAAAACGACCCCCACCCCAAAAGCCCGGACTCACCCAGCGCGGTCCCTGGAGTGTCCAGCGGCCCCCACGGCACCCGCTTGCCGCCGCCGCCGCCGGCCCCGCCGCCCGTACCGCCCGCGCCCTGCTGCTCCATTAGGCAGCCGATTAGGTTGTACTGCCGGGCCAGAAGCGCGTTGGCGCGCAGCTTCTCGGTGGTGAGCTCGTCGTTGCGCGTCTTTGGGGGGGGAGGGGTGAGGAGGGGTGCGGTTGGATGCTTTTTGGGAGTGGGGGTTTGGGAGGGGCGTGGCCGGTTGCGTTTCGGGGTGGAAGAGGGGCGTGGCCGGTTGCGTTTCGGGGTGGGGGAGGGGCACGGTAGAGTTAAGGCGCAAACACGAGACAGCAAGATGAGCAGCCAACTGAAAGGGGAAAAACCGCTCGCACGACCAAAAAAACCGCCCACCCGCAGCTCAGCCAGCAGCCAGGCCTGCTGGTGGCGGTTGACCAAAACCGCCAGCAGCAGCAGCCCAGCGGCGGTTGAGATGAGCAGCACCATCGCCAGCAGGGCGTCGCGCCAGGGGGGGACCCTTTTGGGTTTTGGAGGTTTTTTCAGAGGCGGGCAGGTGTGTTTCTTTAGTTTTAGTGTCAGCCAGACGGCTTTGCGCACAACTTGCAGGCAGCGGCGGCGGCGGCGGCGGCGGCGGCGGCGGTGGCGTCGGCGGCGTACAAACAGAACCGCAGCGCCGCAGGCGGCACGCGAAACACGGGCGGCCGCCCAACCCCTAAACCCTGAGCCCTAAACCCCGTGCGCACCATCCCCCCCTCGGCGCTATGTGCAGCTGCCACCCCTCGTTGGTGGGCGTGCGAATGGTGGCCGCCGCGGGGGAGCGCAGCGCGTCGCGCGTTTGGGCGATGACAACGGGCGAGCCGCCGGGCTGGGGGGCTGACAAAACATAGTTGTAGCCCTGTGGGAGGTTTTACGGGGGCGTGCTTTGTTTTGCTTAGGATTCCGGGGCTTTAAAGGGGGGAGTTAGGGTGGATTCGGGGCTTTGGTTGCTCCCTCTGAGCGCGAGCCTAAGTTTGGGCTTGGGGTTGAAGAGGCTGGAGGAGAAGTGAAATGACTCGAATGACTGTCGGATGGCAGTCGACGCAAACGGCTGAAAAGGCGCCGCGAGCCCGCCCACGCAACCGCCCTCCCTCCCCCTCGGCCCGCTCGCCTGCCGCTCCAGCCGCCCCAGCAGGCCCGGCCCCGCCGCGCCGTCTTCGCCGCCGCCCGGCCAGCCGCCGATCGCGTTGGCGATGCCGGAGCCCCCGGCTATCTGCTCAAAGTTGACCACAGATCCAGCAAAGCCCCAAAGGCGCGACTTGGTCGCGGGGTCGTAGCTTGAGTTTTGGGGGGGGGGTTGGGGGGGGGTGGCTTTTGGTGGGCAGCGCGCGTTGGGCAGGTGGGGGCCTTAGGCCGCGTCGGTCGCAGCGGTTTCAAAACGGCTGCAAGCAAGGGAACTCGCCCGCCAAAAGCTGTCCAGCGCAAAGAAACCGCCCCGCTCACCACACGCTGCAGTTGTGGAAGCGGTCAGAGGCGCTGGGGGGTTGCGGTTTGGGGCGGGCAGGCGGGTCGGATGATTCAGGGTTCGGGGTGTTTGGTTTTTGCGGCCGGCCCGAGATCAAATCCGGCAACCATAAACCCAAAGCAACCTCCCGCTCGCACCATCCCGCAACGCTCCGCGGCTCCGGGTCGGCCCCCAACCCCCAGACCACACACCCCAACTCCCCAGACCACCCCCAGATCACGCCCCCGACGGCCCAGATCTCACCCCGACACCCCAGATCACACGCCCCCGACACCCCAGATCACACGCCCCCGACACCCCAGATCGCGCGCCCACCCGAACGTCTCCTCTGGGTTTGTCACGTTTTCTATGAAGATGGGCAGCCGCATCACCAGCCCCACAAAGCCCTCCTCCTTCATCGGGATGGGGCCCTGCACAGTCATCTGGCGCCGCCGGATGCCCTCCAGAGCGGCGGCGCGGCGCAGAGGGTCTGGCGTTGGGTTTGGGTTTGGGCGGTTCGGGGTAAGGCTGGGCTGTGTGTGGGGTGTGCGTGGTGGGGTGGGCGCTGGCACGCAACAAAGGGCAAGGCCAAGGCAACCGGACACGGCGGCCGACTGCGATCCCCGAAGCCTTGACCACCGCACCCTGCTGCTGGCACAACGCAGCAAAAACACACAAACAAAGAGCTGTGCGGAGCCCCAAGCCCCCGCCCACCCTTTAGCAGGTCCAGCCCCAGCACTCCGCGGCTTTCGTTGGCCGGCGCGGCAAGACGCACCACGCCGCCGGGCGCCAGCCGCAGGCGCACGCCGCCGTGCGAGGCGTTGCCCTGCGCGTGGAGGGGGGGGCCCGTTGGTTCGACGCAGGAGCGCGCGCACAGCGCTCTGCACACAACGACCGCACGCAGACGCCCGCCCGCACGCACGCTCACACACAAACGCACGTACGCGCCCGCGCCCGCGCCCGCGCATGCGCATGCACATGCAAACACACAAACGTGACACAACCACAAGCACGCACACGCCCAAGCCCACCCGCGCTATGGCCAGCAGCTCGTTCGCCACGCGGTCAAAGCTCTGCGCCATGTGGGGCACAGAGGGGCTGTCCCTCACAAACACCGACAGCGCCAGGAGGGGGGCCATGTAGTTCAGCATGGTGGTCTCAAAGCCGGCCGCCGTCTCCTGGACAAAGCCTGGGGTTTGGGGGGCGTTTGGGGCCGGTGCGGGTCGATTTGGGTTCGCCCTGCTGCGGTTCAGCGGCGGCGCGCGGGCGGCGCGCCGAACCGGGAGCGGCAGAGGCCGGAGCATTGCGGCGCAAACATACGAAAGGCGCAAACACAGGAAAGGCGCGCCGAGCCCCACCCTGCGCGGCGAGCCGCCGGCTCTGCGCCTCTGCGTCGGCCGCCAGCACCACCCCGAGGCCGCTGACCGCCGCCAGCGCCGCCGTGGCGAGCAGGCAGATCAGTATTATAGAGGGCCGCGCGCGCAGCACGGGCACGACGCCCTGCGGTAGGGCGCGGGAGGCGGACGGGCGGGCGGGCGGGCGCGCGCGTGGGCGGGGGGGGCGCGTGGTGAGGAGGGGCGCGCGCGTTGGAGGGCCCGGACACACTGAATGCGCCGGGCGGGGGCGGGTCGGTGCGGCCCGTCACCCAGAACGCCCGGCGTGGCCCCTTCGGCGCTCGCCGCCCGCGCCCCTCGCGCCCGGTCGCTCACCTTTGCCGTGCGCCACCAGCCCCGCAGCCGCGGCCGCCACAGCCGCTGCGAGCCCTGCTCGCTGAACCCGGGCTGCAGCACGCTGACAAGCCACTGCTCGTTGCCGGGGCCCGGGCGCTCGGCCGCGACGCGCTGCTCGGCGCCCGGCAGCGGGCCGGCGCTCTGCGGCGACTCCTCGTCCTCCGCCTCCGCCGCGCCGTTGTGCACAAAGGGAAGCGTCACCCAGCTCGACGCCATGGCTGCCGGGAGGGCAGCACCGCGATTCGACAAGCCTAGTCCCGCCCGCCTTCGCCCATCTTACGGTACTCGCGTATCCGCGGCGATGGCGTGTCCTCGGTGGTCAGAAAACCCCCAATAACTGCGTCGAAACGGTCAGCCGGGATGGGGCGCGCGCGGCTCGTTGTGCGCCTGTCCCCGGCGTTCCCACCGCCAGCCCACCGCCGCCGGCCCGCGGGGCGTGAACAACGGCCGCTGCGCCCCCAGCTCCCGTGGACGCCGTCGTGTGCCTTTTGACCAGTGGGGCGCGTGCGGCGCGCCGCCCTCTTGCGCGGGGAGCCATGTGCTGGGATGACTCGCGGCACGCTCTCCCCACACAAAGGCACCCGCTTTCACAAACGCACATGCGCGCGCATGAGCCCCTGCAGCGTTCAAAAGCACGAGTTTCGCGCCACCCGCCGCGCGCGGCTGGTGCGCGCCGCCCCCCCAAAACCCAAGATGCGCTCACCACAAGGCCGCCGCCTCGGCCCCGTGCCTCCGCTGGCGGGCTGGTGAAGCAATCGCAGCCCGCTCGTTGCACCGTACTGTTGCGCTTGCTGCTTCGATTCCAAAAAACCCAGAGGCGGGCGAGCTTGCCCTGGACCTCCATCTGATGCGCTGGCGAGCGCGCGCACAGGTTCCCAGTCTCAGACTCGAGGCGCGTTGGAAACCTGTGGCAGGTGCCGCCGCCCGCCCTGCAGCGTGGCTCCAGGGCATTAGCTTCGGGCGGCCGGCCGACCGATCCGCTGGCACGGCAGCCGTTGACACACTGAGAAGCTGTCCGGACACGCAAATGCTGGTATGTGTAGCGGCGCTGGGGATGCGCACCACCTCGTGCAGTACCTGGTGCAGCACCTACGCACGCCCCGTCCAGCGGCCCCAGGATTGGGCCACAGCAGGGCGTGCTCCAGCAGAGCAGGCAGCCAAGGCCCAAGGATTCCGCAGTGACGGAACCTGGACGGCTGGCCCAGGGCTGGCCCCAGCGGCGGTGCGCCGCGGGTGACACGCCCGCGCGCGGCCTGACGCGCATTTCCACATTTCCTCTGCAACTTTTTCAACCGTCGAACCAGCCGAAACCCACGCCCGGAAGCAGTTCCCAGGCCTAGCTCTCTAATTCTCAGCGACGCGCGCGCCGGCCGCAGCCAGTCCGGTCGCGTCGAGATCCACAAAGAAGCATAGAAAAGCCATCGGGACGGCGCGGACGGCGAACCGAGTGGCCGGAGCGCCCAGACTGTCGTGGCCGCCCGGCGCAGCCTCCCCCGGGCGACGCCATGGTAGCATCCTAGGTGGGCTCGGCTTCTAAAGGGCGGCGTGCGTGCTCGCGATGGCGCCAGGCGCCACTGTTCACACTCCGACGCCGCCGCTTCCGCCCCGCTTGCCCTTCCGCCCAGCAGGCATGACCGGCAGCGCGGCCTTCCCGGCACGGCCGCAGCGCCGGAAGGCGCTCCTGCTGGCCCTGCTGGTGCTGGCGCAGCTGCTCGCCACCGCGCATGGTGAGCCTGGGGCCGCATGGCGCGTCTGCGTGGACGCGCCGCGCCATGCGCGGCCTGGAGATGTCCGCGGCAGCCTGCCCGCGAGCGCGGAAGCGCACAGTCCGCCCCCGCCCATGCGTGCGCTGTGCGCAGCTCAGGCCATGGCGGCCCTGAGCGCACAGTCCGTCACTGCCCATCCGTGCGCCGTGCGCAGCCCAGGCGGCCCTGAGCCCAAACCCACGTCCTCCCTCCCATGCAGGGAAGCGGCAGCCCAGGCCCGCCGACGGCGGCGGCCTGCAGGCGCCACCCCTTGCGGACAGCGGTGCGGCCGCGCCGTCGGGCAGGCGGCTGCCCAAACGCTTCCGCGACCCGGCGCTCGCCGAGGCGGACGCGCTCGCCAGGATCGCGGCCAATCAGCCCGCTGAGCTGATCGTGTCGTTCAAAGTCAGCAAGTCAGACATCAAGCAGCAGGAGTCCCAGATCGCCAACTCCCTCGGCCTGGCGGCCGCGGATGCAGCAGCACCAGCGGCGGCGGAGCCGCTGAGCAAGCGCGCGCTGCGCCGCGAGGCGCGCATGCGCGCCAACGCGGCGGTCAAGCAGCGCGTCCTGTCGCGGCGTGCGGCGCGCAAGGGCGCGCGCCTCAAGCGCGACTTTACGATGCTGCCGGTGGCCCTCCTGTCAGTCAACAGCAGCGAGGCGCTGCAAGCGCTACAGTCCGACCCCTCGGTGGCCTCTGTAGAGCCGCGCATCATGTTCACCATCACTGGCCGTGGGCTGCGAGACCAGCCGCCGCTAGAGCGCGGCTTTGGCGACGGTGCACTCAAAGCGCTGGGCGTCGACGGCGGCGGCGGTGGCAGGCGCAGGCTGCTGCTGAAGGAGAGCCTCCCGATGATCGGCGCCCCCGAGGCGGCGGCTGCGGGGTACACGGGCAAGGGCTGCGCGGTGGCGGTGATCGACACCGGTGAGCGGGCTCAGGGCGCGCTTGAGAGCGAGCTCGCCCGGTTGGGGCTGCCTCAAACACTGGCACGGTTGGCTGAGGGTGCTGAGAGGGTTGAGGGTTTGAGCGGAGCTTGCTGCGCGGCCGGTAGCCGGGGCGGCGGTGGCGGCGGCCCCAACGGCTCCTCTTTTGGCGACGGCAGGCTTGCAAGCGGCCTGCAGCAGGCGTAAGACCCGTCTGTTTTGACTCAAAGGTGCTGACTTCCTTCTCCCTCTCCACCCACCCACCCACTAGGCGCTGACTACACCCAACCCGACCTGGGCAGCTGCACGAAGCCGGGCCAGCCGGCGGCCACGTGCCGCGTGTCGGCGGCGCACGACATACACCTTTCAGATGACTACGACGACGGGGAACTGTGAGCACGCGCCTTTCATTTGCATGCGGGCTGGAGTTTGCTTTTGCGTGTGTTTTGAGTTTGCAGTGCGAGGTCTGGGGGTGGCGCACAGCACAGGCAAACTCTGCGGTTTCTGCATGGAGAGCTACAGCCTGGTTGCCAGCCTGCGCTGCGTTCTGAGCGCCACCTCTCACCGCACACCTTGCCACCTCCCGCCCCTGCGAACAGTGATGATAGTGGCCACGGCACAAACGTGGCTTCTATCGTGGCACGGGTGAGAGAGGTTTAGCTGCATTCAAGCTGTGCTTGTTGCCGGGCTCATTGCCTGCCCTCTGACGACAGCCCCTCAAGAGCCCGGCCAAACTGAAAGTTGGACCACTCGCAAGCCCGCGCTGCCAGCCCCACCCGCACCTGCAAACACTGTTGAGCCGAACACCCCTGCAGCACACACAACCCCTTCAAACCCCAGCAACCAAACCCAAATACAACCTCCAACCCACCCCGGCCCCCTGCAGGCGGCCACCGAGTCACAGATCATCGCCCTCGACGTGTTCCGCTGGTTCGATGACTCCGGCGGCGGGCAATTTTTGAGCGCCGACTACGCCGACATAGTGGGCGCGATCGACTGGGTGTTAAAGAAGAAAGACGAGCTCGGCATCTGCGTGATCAACATGTCCCTGGGCTCCCCCTGCCTATCAGGCAACACCAAGGTCGGCTGCCCGGCCTGCCCCGAGCGCGCAATCGCGCAGGCGCTTGCCTCGGCGCGCGCCGCCGGGGTGCTGGCCGCGGTCGCGAGCGGCAACGACGGCCTCAGCACCGGGCTTTCAATCCCCGCGTGTGCGCCTGCGGCGGTCAGCGTGGGCGCCGTTTATGACGCCGCCGTCGCCGGCGGGCTGCAGTGGGGCCTTAACCCGGTGACCTGCACAGACCGCACCGTCGTGAAGGAGCAGATCGCGTGCTTCTCCAACAGCTTCAGCTACCTGACCGTGCTCGCGCCGGGTGCCATGATCACGGCCGGCGGACAAACGATGGGCGGGACGAGCCAGGCGTCGCCGCACGTGGCAGGTGGGCGGGGCTGAAGGGCGGGGGGCTCGTGCGGGGTTGCGCAGGCGGAGGCCGGCCGGGGGTTGATGCACGCCGTGGGGGTCAAGCACGCGTGGCACGGGGGCAAAAAGGGATTGAGACGCAGCCATTGTGGGGTGGCTTGCAAGCCGGGTCAAGGCCAGGTTTGAGCTTGCATGTGAAGCGCAAGCGGCCTGCCGCCCAGCATTGGCCGGCAAGCTGTTTGCTGACCCGCCCCACCCCAACACAAGCATTAGCCACCCATCCCTGGCCCTGCTAAGCCGTAAGCAGCCCACCAACAAGCTTCCAAACCCAACCCACGCCCCTCAAAAACAGCCACGCTGGCCGTGCTGCGGGCGGCCTTCAAAAACGCCACCTTGGATGCTGCCGTTGAGGCCCTCACCACCACCGGCAAAGCGCTGACGGACCCCCGCAACAGCGTGACCAAGCCGCTTATCAACATGCTGCAGGCCGCCAACAAAATGGCAGAGGGCGCCAGCATTCCGGTAGGGACAGTCCGGATCAACGGCGGGGCGCAGTGGACGAGCAGCAGGACTGTGGCACTGGTGATCCAGGCGTCCGGCGCGACGCAGATGTGTGTCGCGTCCGAGGCGGCGGCGCCGTGCACGCCGTACGAGCCATACACCACCAGCAAGGCCTGGCAGCTGTCCGACGGCGACGGCGAGAAGGGCGTGTTTGTCTACTTCAAAAACGCGGCTGGCACGGTGTCGGACCCCCCTGCCAATGCCTCCATCACGCTCGACGCCACGGCCCCAAGCGGCCCGGCGCTGTCCATCAACGGCGGCGCGCAGTCCACCTCCAGCCCCCAAGTGACCCTGGCCATCAGCGGCACAGACAACAACCCTGCCAGCCTGCAGATGTGCCTGGCCAACGCGCAGACCACGGCTGAGGCGTGCACGCCTTACGAGCCCTTTGCGGCGACCAAGAACCACACGCTCCCTGCCGGCGCCGGCTCCAAGACGGTGTTCCTTTGGCTGCGGGACGCTGCGGGCAACGCCGCCTCAGCGCAGGCTCAGATCACGCTACTGGTGGTCCCCAGCGGCAGCGTGGCCATCAACGGCGGCGCGGTCTGGACCAACACCCCCAGCGTCATCCTCAACATCACCGCCGGCGAGGGCGTCACCGAGGCGTGCGTTGCAAACACTGCCGTTGACGCTGCCGCCTGCCAGCTATGGGAGGCACCTGTGGCTTCCAAGGCCTGGCAGCTGCCTGACGGCGATGGCGAGAAGGGCGTGTTTGTCTACTTCAAAAACGCCGGCAACGAAACAGGCGGGCCGGCCACTGCCATCATCACGCTCGACGCCACGGCCCCCAGCGGCGCGGCGCTGTCCATCGACGGCGGCGCGCAATCCACCTCCAGCCCCCAAGTGACCCTGGCCATCAGCGGCACCGACAACAACCCTGCCAGCCTGCAGATGTGCCTGTCCAACGCGCAGACCACGGCTGAGGCGTGCACGCCTTACGAGCCCTTTGCGGCGACCAAGAACCACACGCTCCCTGCTGGCGCCGGCTCCAAGACGGTGTTCCTTTGGCTGCGGGACGCTGCGGGCAACGCCGCCTCAGCGCAGGCTCAGATCACGCTGCTGGTGGCCCCCAGCGGCAGCGTGGCCATCAACAGCGGCGCGGTCTGGACCAACACCCCCAGCGTCATCCTCAACATCACCGCCGGCGAGGGCGTCACCGAGGCGTGCGTTGCAAACACCGCCGTTGGCGCCGCCGCCTGCCAGCCCTGGGAGGCACCTGTGGCTTCCAAGGCCTGGCAGCTGCCCGACGGCGAAGGCGAGAAGGGCGTGTTTGTCTACTTCAAAAACGCCGGGAACGAAACAGGCGGACCGGCCACGGCCATCATCACGGTTGACTCAACGCCTCCAGTCAACGCAAGCTTGACCATCAACGGCGGCGCGGAGTGGGCGGCCGGCACAGATGTCAACCTGACCATCGGTGGCAGTGACAACTACCCAGCCGGCCTGCAAATGTGCCTCACCGCCACCCAGACAGCAGCTGCCGGCGAGTGCACACCGTACGAGGCCTTTGCGGCGAGCAAGGTGTGGCAGCTTCTCGCCGGCGAGGGTGAGCGCACTGTGTTCCTGTGGCTGCGCGATGCTGCCGGCAGCTCAGCGGGCGCGAGTGCATCCATCAAGCTGGACACCCAGGCGCCCAGCGGCGTGGCCGTGAGCATCAACGGCGGCGCCGCTGAGACGGCAAGCCTCGACGTGAGCGTGGCCATCACGGCCGGCGACTTCAGCGGCGTGGCGTCGATGTGCATCAAGACGGCTACCGGCGCGCTCTGCAGCGAGGGCGACTTTGTGGCTTTTGCATCGCCGGCGGCCGTCAAGCTGCCGGCGGGCGCCCTGGGGGCGCGCTACGTGTATGTGACGCTGCGCGACGCCCTAGGCAACACCATGTCCGCTCCTGCCTCGGACCAGATCACCTACAACGACCCCTCGGTTCCCTCGGACGTGACGGTCTCCGTCGCCAACGCCAACAGCAACGGCTGGGTCACCAGCAGTGACGTCCTTATCGCCGTCTCCGGCACCGGTGCCGCCTCTGTGACCGAGATCTGCGTGCGCGAGGATGAGGCGGCCTGCACCGCCTTCTCGCCCTTTGTCAACCCCACAAAGTACACACTGAGCAGCGGCCCAGACGGGGACCGGGCTTTGTTTGTCACCCTCCGGACTGCTGTTCCCCCGGCCAACGGCACCCTCTCAGCGCTGGGCGGCGGCTACGGTCTGACGCTGCCATTGGACTTCATGGCGGACTTCAACCCTCCGAGCAACACCCGCGTTTCGCTCAGCAGCGGCACCGGCTCAACCGCGACGCCCCACGTGTCTCTGGCGGTGGCGGCCACCGACGTCAGCGGCGTCAAGGAGGTGTGCATCACCGACGAGCCCGAGGCAACGGCGGCGTCCTGCCAGCCGTGGCGCGATTTCAACCCCACCCAGTCGTTCACGCTGGCGTCGTCGGAGGGCGCATCTGAGGTGCTGGCCTTCTTCCGTGATGGGAACAACCACGTCAGCTCCGGTGTCGCCGCCAACGTCACGATTGACAAGTCAAAGCCCAAGGCCAAGAAGCGGAACATGGACATGAAGGCCACCCCCAGCAGCAGCAGCATAACGCTGACGTGGAGCAAGGACGGCGCGACGGACGACATCTCCGATGTGTCGGGCTTCTTTGTGCTCTACCGGCCCAACTACACGCCCAACAGCTGCGAGCGCAGGCGGAAAAGGACGAAGCTGGTCAACGCGGCCATCGGCGCGGGCAGCATCGTCTCCGCAACAGTCAAGGACCTCAAGCCGGGCAAGCGGTACGGCTTCCGCGTCTGCGCCGTGGATGCGGCGGGCAACGTTGGAGGCGGCGTGACCCTGCGTGCATCGACGAAATCGGCGCGCGGCAAGTAGGTCAGCTGCTGCAGCCGTGGCGCGCGCGCGCCCCGCAGGCGCGCACGCGCGCCTTTGCCCCTCGGTTTGGCCCTGGACGCCCCCCCCCTCCTATTGTGCAGGGCATCGCAAGCCATGTTTATTTGTACTGTGCCTGCAAAACCGAAGCCCCGTGCACCTAGCCATACTGTTGTGCTATTCAGGACTTGGCCCCTACGCGCGCGTACCAGTTACGCAGCCCTGCACGGATCAGTCATGCTACCCCCTCTTCTCCCCTGCACGGCTCAGTCATGCTACCCCCTTTTTGCCCCTGCTCGGATCAGTCATGCTCACCAGGGCCGCTGTCTGGACGCTATTCATCTGCCATGCACTCACTGTGTTTGACGGGCGGGGCGCGCCCTGTGCTTGCTCAAGTTGACTCGCCCCCAGCAATCAACCGTCTGCATGCTGCGCCTCGGCCGCGCGCACCCGTGTGAGCGAAGCAGCACCGCCCCCAAAACAAAACACGGCTCTGGTAACACCGTTTCATTCGCGACTCATGGGGTTCCAGGGTGAATGGCGCTGAAGTGTGGTACCGGCACTGCAGGCAGTTCACCCGCCCAAACAAAACCCTCGCGACCCCGCAGGGCCTTGACTGGTCACACCCGGCAGGTGGCACTCGGCGGGCGGGGCGCCGCCGCGGGTCCTGCACTGCAAAAGCGGAGGTCACCGCAAATAATCGTGTCTTCTGGCAATTGAATGTGCAATGGGGCGGTGATCGCGGGGACAGGGGCCCAGCGATGCAGTCGCCCAACCCCGGAGACTGGGCCTTCAAGGGCGAGGGCAACGCCAACATCGTCTTCGCATACACGGGAAGCGATCCGCGCCTGGTGAGAGCGCTGGCGCGGCGCCCCGCCGTCGGCAGCACGGGCTGCCCCGCCGCGCCGCGCCTGCGCCTGCGCCTGCGCCACCCCGCCCCGCCCGCCCCCGCCGCCCACAGGCCGGCAGGGTGCTGCGCCTGCGCAAGGCCCGCCCCAAGGACTTGGCAGCCGCGCCAGGCCCCGTCGCTGAGCTAGAGGCGCAGGTGGGCCGGCCAAGCGCGCTGCTGCGCACGCTGCGGCCGGGGGCGCCACTGGGAGGGGTGGGGCACTCTTGCAGGTGCACCTAGCCCGCATGCGGCCGCCATGCAGCGATCGGTGCGGTCAAACATCGCCATGCGCCCGCAAACGCGCCCGGCATGCAGGTCTGGGAGCCGGCGATTCCGGGATGGCGTCGCATGGGTGAGCAGCGCCCGCGCGCCCCGGCAGCCCGCGCAGCGCAGCTTGCCGCCGCCGCCAACGGCTGTTTGTGGCCCGCCAGGCTGCTGGCCATAGCCGCGTGTGCTGTTTTTTCTAGGGCTGCAGGTCTTGGCATCACAGCACGGCCTTAAACCGCCTGCCCAGTCGGGTTTGGAGCCACACGCAAGGACCTCGACAGGCCGGATGGATGACAAACCCCAACCCCCACAAAACCGCGCGCAAAAGGCGTTCTGGAAAGGGAGGCCGCTTACATCGGAGGAATCCTCCTACCACTGCTAGGCCCCGCCGCCGCCGCCGCCGCTGAGGCGGCCGCAGAGCCGGGGGCGTCTGACCAAGCAGGAGGCGCGGGCAGAGCAGGTGCGCGCCAGCAGTGCGATGGGCGGCAGCAGCAGCAGCAGCAGAAGCAGCAGCAGCAGCAGCAGAGGTGGATTCCCAATCAGCAGCCGTTATTGCACCACGTGCCACCGCCGCCCGAGGTGGCCGCACATCTGGAGGTGGGGGGGTGCCAACTGGCACCAGGCGTGCTGGGCCAGATCATTCCAGATCACACCCTCATGCCGGCAGGTGGGCCGATCAGAGATTTTGGATGTTTGAGGGGTGCAATGCCCCCGCTTTGTGTGGTTCAAGTCTTACAGCATGCAATTACGCACGCACGCACGCACGCACGCACGCACGCACGCACGCACGCATGCACGCACGCACGCACGCACGCACGCACGCACGCACGCACGCACGCACGCAGTCAGGTGAAACCCCCCGCCACCGCCCCCAACCCGGAAACACAAAACCAACAGCCCTCCGCCCCGACCTGCTGCGCATCGGGCCCGCTGTGTGCTTTGAGGTCAAGCCCAAAGCCGGCTTCATCCCCTCCAGCCGCCACATCGCGCGCGCGCACGCGGTCAAGCTGGGTGCGCCGCGCTTCCGGCTGCACCAGCTGCTGAAGCACCTCAAGGTGAGGTTCGGGGGTGTCTCAAACAACACCTGCGCACGCGCGCGCACACGCACTCAGGCACGCGCGCACGCGCTGAGGCGCGCATGCGCTCATGCGCATGCCATCCGCACAGCTGGCACGCATGCGCGGCCCATCCGCGCAGGGCAAGGCGCCCGCCATCAGCCGCTACAGCCCCCTCGACCTTTTTGGGGGCCCGCCCGAGCTGCAGGAAGCCGCCCTTGCGGCGCTTATGGAGTGCCCCAGCAACAACCTGAAGGTGGGGGGAGCCAAGCCACTGCCGCAGCGCGTTTGTTGTTGTTGCGATGTGGGGCTTGCCATAGAAGGTCGGCTTGTGCATGCGTGCAGCTTTTTTGCATTCTTGTGTCCTGCTTTTCTTCAAGCAGAATGAAAACCGCACAAACACACGGGCAGGTCTTTGTAGAAGGCCGGCTCGTCTTCGGGGGGAAGCACGGCGCGCATGGCGCGCGGGCGGACGGCGGCCTCGGAGAACCGCCACTGCCGCCCGGCGGTGGGCCCTGCGGCGGCGCGGAGGCGGCCGTGCAGGGCCAGCAGCAGCAGCAGCAGCAGCAGCAGCAGCAGCAGCAGCAGCAGCAGCAGCAGCAGCAGCAGCAGCAGCAGCAGCAGCAGCAGCAGCGCGATCGCGACCGCGAGCCGCACAGCCCCACCCGTGCCACGCGCTGCTGGCATGTGGCCGAGCTGTTGCGCATCTTGGAGGCCTTTCCCTGCGCCCCGGGCCTCCGAGAGGGCAGAGCCCCCCCCACTGCCGCCGCCGACCGCCCCTGGGCCGCCGACGCCGCCGCGCAAAGCGGCGGCGGCGCCGGCGCAAGCAAGGCGGTGCCGCCCACGGCGCGCGAGCGAATGCTGGCCCGAGTGCTCGCCGCCGCGCTGCGCGCGTCGGGCGTGCTGCCGCGGCTGCTGGCGGTGCAGCAATTGGACGTTTTGGACATCGAGGGGGTGGCGCCGCTGGTGGCGCGGCTGCTGTCGGAGCCGGGGCCGGGGGGAGGGTGCGCGCCTGGCGCCGCCGGGGAAGGCGGCGACAGCACAAGCAGCAGCGGCGGCGCCGGCGGCGATGGCGCCGGAAGTGCAGGCGCCGACGGCGGCGGCGGAGGCGGCGGCGGCGGCAGCACCAGCGGCGGCGGCCACCCGCTGCGGGTCGACCCCGCGTCGCTGCGCGCGGCCGCCCAGCTGCCGCTCGATTCGGTCCCCCGCGGCGCCGCGCTGCAGCTGCTGCGGGCCTATCTGACGG
Source organism: Raphidocelis subcapitata (assembly GCA_003203535.1). Classification (NCBI taxonomy): domain Eukaryota; kingdom Viridiplantae; phylum Chlorophyta; class Chlorophyceae; order Sphaeropleales; family Selenastraceae; genus Raphidocelis; species Raphidocelis subcapitata. The sequence continues at coordinate 429,371 of BDRX01000009.1, forward strand.
CGGCGACGGCAAAGGACTGCGGCATAATGGTCGCGCTGCAGCAGGTGGCGGCGCCGCAGCCGGCGGGGCCGCAGGTGGCCGCACCGCAGCCGGCGGGGCAGCAGCCGGAGGCGCCGCAGCCGGCGGCGTCTGGGGCTGGGGCGGCGGCAGAAGCAGCGGCGGCAGCAGAAGCAGCAGCAGCGGAAGGCGGCGGCGTGGCGGCGGCCGGGAGGGCCCCCGAGCGGGGTCTGAGCAGCGACAGCGATGGCAGCGGCAGCAGTGGCGGCGGCCGCGGCGCAGCGAGCGGCTCCGGCGGTCCAGTCGACGCCGCGCAGGCGGGCGGGGGCTGCGAGGGCGTGCTGTTCGATGGCCCCAGCGGCTGCAGCTTCCTCTGGAGGGTCAACCTGGTGGATTTGGACCTCAAGCCGCTGGCAAAGGTGCGATGCGCCGCGTGTTGGGGCCGCCGCTTGTCGTGGCTGGGGGCGCCGCGCGCAGCTGCGCCTCTGCGCGGCTGGGTTGCCGCGATCGCACGCGGCCGGCGAAAGACGGACGGCCCGCCGGCGCACATCAATAAGAGGTCTCGATGCGCGCGCACACAATAACCGCTGCAGGTGCCGGTGCACGCCGACCTGGACGCCCGCATCGTCGCGGCGGCGCTGGAGCACGGGGCGCTGCTCGAGGCGGCGGAGGCGGCGCGGCGGCGGTGGCTGGACGCGTGGCTGGGCGGCCGCCGGGAGGGGGGCGGCGGCGGCGGCAGCGGCGGCGGCAGCGGCGGCGGCAGCGGCGGCGGCGGCGGCGGCGCGGCGAGCGGCGGCAGCGGCGGCGGCGGCGCGGCGAGCGGCAGCTGAGGGCGCGGCATACCCCACCAGCCTTTTGTGTTGCATGCCTGCCCCTCAGGCTGTTGCGCGCTTTTGCTGCAGGACCTGAAACCTTCCTTCCAAACATCGCAAGTGCCAATTGACCGCCATTTGGGGTGCAGAGTTACTACCCGCCTGCGCTCCCCATCAGTTTGCTGCAATCGCGCAGTCCAAACGCAGCATACATCTGCGCGGCCCAGCTGTAAACACTCGGGTCGCCGCACCCTCACTCCTCAGAGCCGGTGCGTGCGCACCATCTGCCGGCGAACGCCGTCGAGCGCGCCAGCCACCAGCAGCCAAATCAGCGGCAGCGCGGCCGCAGGCGCTAGCCAGGCGGGGCGCGGCTCGGCGCGCGCCGCCCCCAGCAGTCCGGCGGCGGCACCTGCAGGTAGGCGTGCCGGGGTTGAAGAGGGGAGGGTTGTGCCTTCGCCGGGAAAGCTGGAGGACTGGGGTTTAAAATGATTGAGGAGTAGGCAGGGCATTCGCCATCAAGCCGCGCCCGCCGGTGGGCGCCTGGTCAAACTGCGGGCAGCGGCAACTGAAGCCGCGCCGCGACAAGCAGCCCCGTGCGCGCGCTCACCGAATGCAAAGGCCAACAGCTCCGCCCAGCGGCGCACACCGCTCGCCAGCGAAGTGCCCCTGGTGGCGCTGCCTGCGCCGCCTCCCTTTCTGCTGCCGTCAGGGCAGGCGCCCCGCCCGCCGGATCCGTCGGGGCCGGGCTCCCCACGTGGGCAGCAGCATCGCGCCGCAGCGGCAGCCAGCTGGACGAGCGCGGCCGCAGCCGCAAGCCAGCCAACCGCGGCGTGTGCCAGGGCCGCGCGGCACGAAGACGGTGGGCCGCCGCAGCTGCCGCCCAGGGCCCAGGCCGCGCCGGCGCCGGTGCTGGCGCTGGCGCCAGAAGCATAAGCGGCTGGCAGCACGCAGACCGCGGCGGCGGCCGCGGCGGCGGCCAGCGCGAGCAGCGCGCCCTGCCCTGCGCCGGCGGCGCCGAGCAGCGGGCTGCGCAGCGCGGCGGCGGCGGGCAGCAAGCCGCCAAACACGGCCAGCATCAGCGCGCCGTGCGCGCGCACGGCGGGCCCCGCGCGGGGCGAGCCTATGGGGGCCCGCCCCTTGGCAGCGCCCGCCGCGGCCTCGTCGACCGCGCCCCCCAAAGTGCCGTCGGCGGCGGCGCTCTCTTTCGCAGTCGCCGGTGGGCGGGCTGTGGTGATTTGAACGAGTTGGAATTCCGGCTGCTGGGGCCTATCGGTGGCTGAGGCAGTGCCGGGAGCAAGGGTGGCTGCAGGGTTGGCTGCTACGGCCGCCTGGGGCTCGGACAGAGGCGGGAACGAGGTTGAGGAGGCCGGCAGCGGCTGGGGCAGTGGCGACGGCAATGCTGACGGCGACGGCGATACCTGCTGCAGAGGCAGCGACGAGGGTGACGGCGGTGCCGAAAAGGGGGCCGGCGACCAAATCTGCACGGCCTGCGGCATTGGCGAGGGCGCCGCGGTTCTGCCTCCCGCCGGCGCAACGACGACGACGGCGGCTGGCGGCGCCGGCGCCGGCGCCGCCGAGGGCTGTGCAAACGGCGGCGGCGGCGGCGGCGACGGCGGTGAAGGCGGCAGCGGAGGAGTCGAGGGGTCAAAGTCATCATAAGACTCTCCGGACTGGAAAGGCGGAATAGGCCCCAGGACTGTGGCCTGATCAGCGCTGGGGCCCAAACCATCTGCATCACCCGAGGCTGCGGCGGCGCCGGCCGCACCATTGCCAGCCTCGGGAATGGCGCGACCCTTGCGGCGGCCCGGCGCGCCCTCATCGCTGCCGCCCTGGCCGCCGTCGCTGCCAGAGGCAGCGGTCGCCTGAGCTTCCTCGTCGGAAGCCGCCTGTGCCCAGTCGTTGCCCGTCACCGCCTCGGCGCCGCCGCAGCGCGCTGCCGCACCGCCGCAGTCCGCCTCGCCGCCGACCCTCAGCGTCCCGACCGCCTGCCGCAGGCTGCCCGCCGCACCGCGCGCGCTCGTGACGGCGAGAGCAGCGGTGCCTTTGCGACGCGTGCAGGCCAGGGCCCAGACCGCGCTGACCTGGCGGGAGGGCGGCTCGCCGGGCAACGGCAGCCACCGGGAGTCGCTGCAAGGGTTTGTCAAGTTTGGCGGCTTTGGCGGTGGCAGCGCCGGGCTGGCAACGGGGAGCCAGCTGGCCTTGTAACGGGTTTGCAGCTTGGTTTAGCCCCTTGTTCCCCCTCACGCCTGCCGAGCCCCAAGCAGGCTGCTTTGCAGGCAGCACTTCACCCACCAGGCAGGGTCTGCAGCCCCGGCCACCCGCCCAAAGGCCGCGCGCCGCTGAAGCGTGCCCGCCTCGGCGGTCAGCATCGCCAGCCTCGGCTGTGGGAATGTGACCTGCCGTGGCGCCGCCGTTCGTGAATGTGAGCGCGCGCCCGGGCGGGCGGTCTGCAGTGCGCGTTGGGGGAGGCAGCCCCGCTGGGAGCCCCGCTGCTGTCACTCGCTTGTCCGAGGCACGCAGCAGGGCACGCGCGCGGCGCACCTGGACTGAATAGGTGGCGCCCGGGCAGACGGCCGTCACCGGCGCGCCGCTGCCGTCCAGGACTGTGAAGGAGATGGCGCTGTTCAGTTGTTGGGGCGTGTGTTTGTGGGGCGGGGCATTGTCAATGGGGTGGTCCGTCCGGGGCTGTCAGCTGAGAGGGACAACCTGGACAGGTTGCTTGGAAGCAGCCGGTTGAGCAATGCTGGGGGCCAGGCTGCAGTCCGAGCAGCCGGAAGCAGCGGCGAACCCGCGCCACGCGGCCTGCTCACGGGTCGAACTCTGCGCGCGGGTGGCGCCCGTAGCCGCGCGACGGGTGGGCGTCGCAGGCGCCGCCGCGGGCCTGCTGCCGCGCCGCCCATGCCACCGGAAACGCGCGGCCGGGGCGCGCCCCCGCCAGCAGCAGCACAAGGAGCGGCAGGAACGCGAAGGGGCGATCCATGCCGTTCTGAACGCTGAGGTGCAGCCGTGGCCCAGCGGAAATGCCCGGTTTGACCTGCACCCCGCGTCCAAGGTGGCCGGATCAGCGGGGTTTCCCCCCTGGTTCGCGACCTATCTAGGCTACGTCGGCTTCGTTTTCGATTGGAAAGGCCGCCTGCCTCGCAAACCTGTGGGCGTCGCACCTTCGCCGACCGCGCCTACCTCGGCGGCTCGGCGGCGGCGGCTGCTACAATGTCCTTGGCAGAGGCGCCAGATAGCAGCGGAAACACCCAAAACCTTGTTTGCGCTCAATGGGTGCTCACTCCTGACATTGGGCACGCTGTGTTGCGGTTTCTGACTTTTGCCTGCAGAGTGCAGACCCGCCGCTGTGAGCACGATTTCAAGGGTTGCACCACCACCACGAGTTGGTGGGCCTGTGATGAAATGCTGGAGGGCCTCCGCAATGGCCTTGTCGCGCCACCGCCTGTGACGGCGGGCAGTCTTTGATGGCGCGCACGCGGCTGACCGCCCAGCGCCAGGCGGCCAGGGCGGCGAGCCGGCGGCGGTAGCGGGACGCGGCCGCCCGCATGCCACCGCGGGAGCTCCAGGAGTTCATTTAGATGGGAAAACGCGTCCCCAAGGGCATTGCGCCACGCCCGCGCGCCGACCCGCGCGGCAACGCAGCTTCCCGCCTCGCCCAGATCAAGTTTGACCAGCCCTCAACCGGGCCGCCCCGGGGCGTCGATCGCAAACCCATCCACAGCCATGTCGATTGCGCCGGCCTTCCGCGCGCAGTTTATACCGCAGAGCGCGTGGGATGAGCAGCCCGCGCCTGCGGGCCCCGAGCTGCTGGTCCGCATGAGCGCCCCGCAGGCGGGCCAGGCCGGCTTCTGCAAGCCCCTGGTGCTGCCCCAGCTCGATCTGGGCGCGCTGCCGGGCGCGGGGCGCGACGAGCCCCCCCTCAGCGAGTCCATCCTCAAGCGCAACAAGCTCGCGCTGTTCGAAAAGCAGTGCTCCAAGGTCTGCGAGGGCCTCTACGTCAGCGGGGAGTACGTGGCCAAGAGCCGGGAGGCGCTGCGGGCGCACGGCATCACGCACGTCGTCAACTGCGTCGGCGCCATGTACCCCGAGTACTTCCGCGGCGACGGCGTCCAGTACCGCACGCTCTGGCTGCAGGGTGAGGGGGTTTCGCGCGCACAGGCTGGTGGGGGCGCCGCCTGGTTGACCGCCGGCGCCGCGCGCATTTGACTGCTGCTGAGCGCGCGCGCGTCGCGCAGCGCCGCCGCCGCCGCCGCCGCCGCCGCCCCGCCCCACGCGCGCTGCCGCGCGCCCCCGCGACCGCGTTGCCGCACCGCAGACAGCCCCTCGGAGGACATCCTGTGCATCCTGTACGACACATTCGACTTCATCGAGCGCGCCCGCTGCGGCCGCGGCCACAGCAGCGCGCCCGGTTTGAGCAGCGCGGGCGGCGCGCCGCCGCAGCAGGCCTGGCAGCAGCAACAGCAGCAGCAGCAGCAACAGCAACAGCAAAGTCAGCAGCAGCAGGAGCAGGTCGCGGCGGAGCCGGCGAGCGGGCGCTGCAGCCCAATGGCGGTCAGCCGCGAGCCCAGCGGCACGAACCTCGCCGCGCCCAACGGCGGCAACGGCGGCGGCGGCGGCGGCGGCGGCGGCCGCGTGCTGGTGCACTGCTCGCAGGGCGTGAGCCGCAGCACGACCATCGCCATTGCCTACCTGATGTGGCGCCTGGGCCAGCCCTACGACGAGGTATACCAGGCCGTGCGCGCGCTGAGGGGCGTGACCAGCCCCAACATCGGCTTCACATGCCAGCTGCTGCAGTGGCAGGTGAGCGGGCGGGGCGCCCCGCGCGGCGCGGGCTCGCGTGTGCTTCCGCCCTTGCGAGCGCGGATGCCGGCGCGCCGCAGGCGCCCACCACGCAGCGCAGCCTTCAGCCCTCCCCCTTGCCCGCCCCCCTCCGCCGCGCACCGACGCGCCTTCCTCCAACCCCTACCCCGCCTCGCGCGCAGAAGCGCCGCGGCAAGCCGCCCAGCCGCGTGCGCGTGTACCGCGTGGCGCCCCACACCCCCGAGTCGCCGCTCTACCTGGTGCCGCGCGCGGTCGCGCCGGCGCAGGGCTGCGCGCACCCGGACTGGCGGTGCCTCGACCCGCGGTGGGCTTGGGGGAGGGGCGGTTGAGGCGCGTTTCCAGAGGGGATCTGCGGGGGGGCTGCCCCTGTTGCGTTCCTGAAAGCCCTTGGAGACAGCGGGCTTTCAGGGTGTCAAGTTGGCGGCTTTGGCACCTTGTGCGTGTGTGCGCACGCACGAATGGTGCCCTCAAATCGTTTGTGCGGCGGGTCCCACCCACCCACCCCCTCCGCCCGCAGCGGCTGCTTCATCATCCACCTGCCCGCCCGCCTCTACGTCTGGCGCGGCGCCTCGTGCCTCACCACGCTGTTCGAGGCCGGCCTGCGCTCGGCGGGGCACCTGGTTACGTACGAAGGCGCCGCGCCGCCAACGGTGGTGCAGCAGGGGGAGGAGCCCGGAGACCTAGTGGCGGCGCTCACGCCGGCGGCCGCGGGCGGCGCCGGCTGCTGCGGCGGCGCCGGCGGCGACGTGGGTTTGGAGCCGTCGGGCGGCAGCCTGCCCGGCGGCTGGGGCCCCAGCAGCAGCGGCGGCGGCGGCGGCGGGGTTGGCGCGAGTGGCGGCGGCGGCGGCGCGCCCGGGGGCGCGGGCTCGGCGGGCGGCAGCAGCGCTTTTTCCTCGCCGCCGGCGTCGCTGCCGGCGTCAGCGTCGGGGTCGCGCCCCCCAAGCGCGCGGCACGGACTCGCCAGCCCCGGCCACGCGCCGCATCAGCCGGCCCCGCCGCGCCGCGCGTCGCTGCCGCTGGGCGGCGGGCTGGCCGGGCTCGGCGCCGGCGCCGGCAGCTGTGACGCAGCGGCCGACATGCTGGTGGAGCAGCTTAGTCAGCAGCAGCTGGAGCCGCAGGCGCCGATGCCGGTGCGTTTTTGTTTTCGACGCGCCCTGTTTGCTGCTGCGCGAGGCCCAGAGGGTGGCGGTGCTGCCGGCCGAGCGGCTCTCCGCTTGCAAGGCCCGCTGCAGCACGCCTGATCGCGCCAGGGGCCGCTGCACTGGCCGGGCCGGCGCCGTCCCAACCAGAGCCCTCCTGCTAAAGCGCCCCGGCGGCGGCGCAGCCCTCAAACCCCAGCCATCCTCGGCGCAAACAAAAACAAAAACAAACACGGTGCAAACAAAAACAAAACACGCAACCCACGCAGGTTTCCGAGGTGGAGGAGTACTCCCCGGAATTCGAATACTTTTACAGGGCCCTCCTAAAGTCAGGCGGCAGCGACGCCGCCGGCGCGGGCCGCCTCACGCCCCGCTCCTCGCTGCTGCTGCTCAGCCGCGACGACAGCTCGGCGGGCGGCGGCGCGCGGCCGGAGTCGCCGGCGACGGTGGAGGGGCGCAGCCGCAAGTACAGGCGCAGGTGGGGGGGGCCCGGGGGGAGGGAGGGAGGGGCGGTGCGCCCTGCGCGCGCGCAGCGCGCCCGCCCGGGGCTTTTGCGCTGTGCGGCGTTGTTGGGGTCGTGTTTCGGGGGCTCGCCGCGCCCCATCATGCAGCTTGGCCGCGGCCCGTGCCAGCTCACCGGCTGACGAACGCCCCTGCCCCTCCGCTGCCCTCCGCCCCTCCCGTGCTCGAAATGCAGCGAGAGCGAGCGCTGGGGGCTGACCAACGCGAGCCGGCTCGGCAGCGGCAGCGGCGGGTGGTGGGGCGCCGGCGCCGCGCCGCCGGGCGGGCAGCCGCCGTCGCAGGGCGCGGAGGAGGGCGACGCGGGCGGCAGCGGCAGCAGCAGCAGCAGCAGCTGACGGCGGCGGCTGACGGCGGCTGCGCCGGCAGCGCCGGCGGCGACTGACTGCTCTGCCCATGCGCCATGTGACCCCCCTCTGCCTTGACTGTCAGTTTGCTCCGACCTCATCAACCGAACTTGCTTTTCCTCACGAGGGCCACGACCCCTCAGGCGCACACAGCAGACAACAAAAGGACCACGCCCACTGTCCCTGCCCGCATCAAACCCGCTTTGACCCCCCCTGTCCTGTCCTGTCCTGTCCCTGCGCCCTGCCCGGCATTGTGAGTGTTGATATGGGCGGTGCCGAGGTGTAAAGTATGTTGAGCGGCCTGTGCCTGATTTCAAAATGCCAGCGGCGTCGTGCGCGCGCGGCCGCCACGCAGTAGAGCATCCCGGGCTGTTCTCTCCCTAAAACGATTTGCGCCCTCATAAAACGTGATTAGCGGCGCGCAAAAGCCCGAAAGCGAGGCCCCGCGTCTGCCCCCGTGCGCGGAAATTCTGCCAGCCGCCAGACCGGGACCAGGAGGTTCGTTTAACCAATGGCGAAATTTTGACAGTTGTACAAATATCATAAACGCCTGGGCGCCCAAACACTCAAAGCTCTCGCGGTCGCGACTCGAGGGCTGACGGAGCTCCGCGGGCTTTCTGAACGCAGCCTTCGCAGGCTTCAGCGCTTTACTTAGTCATTAAAGGCGAGCGTAAAGCTTTTCACAGGCCGCAGCAACCGGACGAGGCGCCCGGCTGGCCTCCTGCATGGGCTGTCGCGACGCCCTCACTTGACAGCCGGGACAGATGAAGCGGGCAGCGGTGCAGCAGAGAAGCGGCGCTTGGAGCCCGCAGGGCGTCTGGCCGGCGACGCAGGAGCCCGGAAGCGGTGACGCGGTGGCGCCTGGCGCCAAGGAGCAGCGCGACCTGGACCGTGCCTTCCCCAGGAACCGCATCAACTGGTCCAAGTTCCGCTGGTGAGTCGCCGGGAGGCGCAGGCGGCGGCAAGGGCGGCGCAGCGGGGCGGCGCGCCGCCGGCGGACGCAGTCCGCCGCGCCTGGGCGCCCTCTCGCCACGACGCCCGGCCAGGCCCGCGCGCGGCCCGCGCGCGGCGCGGCGCCGGCCGCGCCGGCCGTCCTCATTGCCGTCCGCAACACACCGCCGCGGCCCTCCCCCCCCCCCCCAGGTACCACACCCTCTGGCTGCTCTACGTCCCAATCGGGCTTGTAGCCGTGGCCGTTCGGTTCCTCCTGCTGCTGGCCTACTTTGTGGTCGGGCCCTACATATTCCCAGAGAACGCGCGCAGCCTGTGGTTCTGGACCACCTGGGGCTGCACCTGCTTCTACCAGGTGGGGCCCTGGGGTCCGCTGCTGATGCTTTTGTTGAGTCCTTGCTTTGCCGAGCCGCGCGCGCGTGTTTGGTACGGCGCGCCTGCCTTTGCAGTTTGCGCGGGAGGAGCGGACTGGGGAGGGGTTGTTTCCGCCTTTGCCGAATCTCCACCAGCCTTCAACAAACTTCACCATTCCCCGGCAAATCCCCCGACCCCCCAAACCACCCACCATTCTTAAACCAAACCCTCCCTCCCCCCAAATCCCCACTACCCCCCCAGACCCGCCACGTGCGCGATGACGTGCACCGGGACCACTACGCCGCCGATGACTTCATTTACGCCACGCCGCACGAGGTGGGTGGACCCTAAACCCGGCTCTGGCGCGGGCGCCCCGCGCGCGCGAGCGCGGCGAGGTCGGGCGCTGTTTTTGCTGGTGTCACGTGCGCACAGGGCTGCGCGCCCCGCGGTTTGCAGGAACCCAGACCACGCAGGTTCCCCAAACCGAAGCGCCCCCGCCCAAAGGCCGCCGCCGCGCCCGCCGCCGCCCCCCCGCGCCGCCGCCGCCGCAGGTGCGCGAGATGCTGTCTCGCGATGGCGTGCGCAGCCGCGAGGAGGTGGCCTCCACCCTCTTCGCCCTCGAGCACCACGCCTGGTTCCTGGTGCGCGGCGGGCCTTTCGTTTACTCCAGTTTGCTGCCGTTTGTTTGGTGTTCTTTCCCAGGGCAGAATGGGGAACGCCTGACAGGGTGGCACCCTTGGGAATTCGAAAGTCCAAAGGGTGCGAGAGTGGCGCTCACCCCCTCAAAAGCGGCGGCCTGAGGGGTAGCAAGGCCGCTTGGAAGCTCAGGGGCCAAACAGCCTCGCAGCCTGTGAGAGGGACATACCAGGAACGAAGCAAAGCACATGACATCCGGCCCTTTCCTCCCTCCCCAACCCCCAAACAGGACGCCACCCTGTTCCACTGCCTGATGCTGCGCAACGGCGTGGGCTCTGTAACGCTGGTCGGCCGCGGCGCGGCGACGGACGGCCTCGTGTCCCACCTGCTGCCAAAGGAGTACGCCATGACCATGGGGCCGGGTGGGTGCTGGCCCCGCCCTCTTTTTCTGTTACATGTTTTTGGTACCGCTTTCAGACTTGATTTGCGACGATGGGGCCGGGTGGGTCGGCTTGGCTCAGCCTCCTTGGTTGGAACAAAGGTTTTCAAGGTTTTCCACAGAGAACTGCCCTTCGGTTCGCTCTGCTTAGGAACTGGCCCTCAAACCAGCTCGAGCACCCCCCCCCCCCCGGCCGCAACTGAAAACGGTCAAAACCACCCCCCTCCCCCCTCGCGCCCCGCCCTCCCCCCTCCCCGCCCCGCAGGCGAGAAGCTCAGCGACATGCTCTCCCGCTGGCGCGCCCGCAAGGCCGCCGGCCAGGTCGAGCCGTTCGTGCTCTTTCCCCAGGGCACCACCTGCGCCGTCGACTCGGTCTGCGAGTTCCAGCCCAGGGTGGCGCAGCTGCTGGGCCCGGGGGAGCGGCTGCGGCCCGTGGCGGTTGACATAATCAGCCCGCTGCCGTTTGTCGAGCTGCGGGGGCTGGGGTCGACCAACGTCTCCGACCTCATCTGGTGGGTTTCCGCCGCTTCCGCTGCTTTTAGCTCTGCGACTTGCGCGCTTTTGCCTCGTTTTGCGGTGTTTCACCGGGCCGTGTCTTTTGCCAGGGCTTTGCGGCTTTCTCGGCTGAAAATTAAACCTGTGACTGCACCACACTCAGCAAGGCGCAAACAGTCCAGCAACACACACCCCGCTCAGCGCCGCGCCCCACTCCCACCCCAAATAAATCTCCCCCCGGCAGGTACACCTTCACCCCCTGGTGGATGGTGGTGTTCACGATCCTTCCGGAACTGCCCGCCCCGCTCGCCGCCGACCCCCCCGCCGCCGCCGCCTACATGCAGCGCGCCGCGGCCGAGTGCGGCGTGCGCCGCAAGGCGGCCGTGCCGGTCAACCTCTTTGACAAGCGCGCGTGGGAGAAGCGCGCCAAGGCGCGGATGGTCGAGGGGTACCGGCGCCGCGAGTTTGGGTGGATCGCGGCCCTGCAGGTGGGTTTGACCGCCGTTTGACCGCCGTTTGACCGCTGTTTGACCGCCGTTTGACCAAGCCCACACACGCGCGCTTGCGGCCTCCTTGACTCCCCCCCAACTGCCCCGCACCCCACTCACTTGACCCACCCCCCACGCCACCCCGCCCGCGCCCGCGCGCAGTCCAACTGGCCGGCCCGCCTGCGCTGGCTGCCGCCGGCCCTGCACTACGCCACCCTCGAGCCCGTGCTGCTCGCCGCCGGCGCCGCCGCCGCGCTGCTCGACGTCGGCCCCGGCGCCAGCCTGCTCTTCGGCCCGCTGGGGCGGGCAGTCACCCTCAACCTTGTCGTTCTGCACGTGGTCAAGCTCGCGACGCGCGTGCCCCGGCCGTCGTGGGTGTTTGGCCGCGCGCTGCCCCTCCGGCCGGCCGACCTGTCGCGGCCGGTGCAGTCCAAGGACTACGCCCTCCCGTCCGGCCACTCCGGATTCGTCAGCTGCGTGTGGGCCGTCGCCGCCGCTACGGCGGTCGCCGCGGCGCGCGCCGGCGGCGCTTCCGCGCTCGCGGCCGCCGCCGGCCCCGCGGGCGACCTCGTGGGTCCAGCCCGCCTCGCGGCCCTCGCCGAGGCGGCCGCCGCCGCGTCCGGCCCCGGCGGGGCGCTCCTCGGCCTGCCCGCCTGGGCGCACGGCGCGTTCGCCGCCTTTGCCGCGCTGGCCGCGCTGGCGCGCGTCTACCTCGCCCTCCACTGGCCCACCGACGTCGCCGGCGGGCTGCTCCTCGGCGGCGCGGTTGGGGCGCTCGCGGGCGGCGCCGTCGACCCCGCGTTCCTCGCCCTCGCGCCCGCGAGGCAGCTCGAGGTCGCCGCCGCGGGCGCGGCCGCGTTCGGGCTGCTCTGCCGCTTCGTCATCGCCGCGGCAACGGCGCCGGACCGCTCGGCGTTTGAGATGTGGGGGGAAGCTGCCGGGACGCGGGTCAACCCCCTTGACCCCGCGCTTTGGCAGGTGGCCACCGGCATCCTGGCCGGCGTTTGGGGCGCCGCCCCGCTCGCCGCCGCGCTGGCCGGGCCCGCGTCCGCGCGCCGCGCCGCCGCGGCCGCCGCGCGCGCCGCCGCCGCGGGCGCGCCGCTGCGGCTGCTCGCCGCGCGCACCGGCCGCGCGCACCGCCGGCGGCGCGGCCGGCGCGGCGCTCGTCGCCGCCGCGGGGCTCGCGCTGCTCGTCGCCCCCGCGGCCGCCGCGGCCGCGCGCCGCCGCGCCGCGGCGGCGGCGCCGGCGGGGAAGCCCGGGGCCGCGCCGACGGCGCTGCGTGTCCTCATCCGCATGCGCCTCGTGCTCGGCCTCGCCGCCACGCTGCAGCTCGTCCTGGTCGCCACCGCGCTGGTCGCGCCGACCGTCGAGGCGGCCGTGCTCGGCGGCGGGCTGCCCGCCGCCTGGTGACGCGCCTGGAGAGCGATGATCATCCTGGTAGTGTGGTGACTGTGGTGACCCAAATAGTAGATATTTGTCGCGGCCGGTCTGCCTCGGCCGCAACTGGATGTCTCAGCCATTTGAGACCCCTTTTTCCTGGCCGCGACTTTGGACCCTCCCCGGTGGATCAGGTGGCCAGCCCCCTTCAAACAGCATTTGCCTTCAGTAGCTGACGCCGCATGCCCTGACGAGCCGCCCCGCTGCATAAGCGGGGCGGCGGCAAGGCCGGCCGCCCGCAGCCCCCCTTTTTCGTTCCGGCCTCGCGGGCCTCGCCCGCCCCCTCCTCCTGCCTCACACCCCACGTTTTGCCGCCGGCCGCCCGCCCCGCCGGCGCGCACCGCGATTGCCCTTGCGGGCCCGTCCCCCTCCCCCACGCGCCCTGCCCTATGCAGGTCTGCGCCGACGTGAGCACAATCTTAGCCAAATAAAAGCACCGTGCAGCTGCATACAGCCGCAATTGCAAAACCAGAGACTCAACAAAAGCGCCGCTGCGCACCCTGGCAGTCGCAAAATGCCTCCCTCCCCGCAAAAGCGGCCAGCACCCTCCCCCTGCCGCCGCGCACCCGCGTCGGCAACGCGAGGCGCTGCCGCACTCAACAGTCGCCCCTCGCCCCTTACGGCCCCAACGGCAGCCCTGCTGCAATACGGGGCTGTCCCATTCTATCCCACAGGCTTGCGGCTTGCTGACCCTGCACCTGACCCTGGTCTCTGCAGCCGCTGGTAAAGCCCAAAGCAAGCCAAGTCGAGAGCTCTTATCAGCAGCCAGCAGTCAGGCAGAGCCGCGCCAGTGGTTGGGGGGTGGTGCACTTTCAACCGAGCTTCAAGCCAGGGAGGGCGGTTCATTTACAGAGGGCAATCAGCTTGCGCAGCTGCGGGCGCCCCCCACCGGCGCGTGTTTCAGCAGCGCAGGGGGGCGTCAGTGTAGGCGCCGCCGCGTCTTTCAGCGGCGTCGCGGGCGCGCGGGCGCGGGGCCTCGCGCCTGCTGGCGAATTCGGCCGCCTGCCGCGCACGCATTGGCGGGGCGCCGCTTAGGGCCGCGCGCCGGCGGGCGGGCCTGCGTATTCGCGCCTGTGTGTGATGACTCAGCGCACCCAGGGCTTTCGAGGCTGGATCAGTAATCACCAATGGGCCGCGGGCTGGAGGGAGGGATACATGAGACACCAACATACACGAAGCAGATGAATCAAAAACCAGTTTCATTCCCATTGGGCCGGCAGGCGAATGGGTTGGGGCGGCAGAGGTGGCAGGTGGGACCGTGATACGCAGCTGCTGCAGTGGTGGTGCATGGCGCGCGCGCGCGCGCGCGCATGTGCCCCCGCTCGGCGGGGGCGGGGCGCAGCGCGGCGCTGCGCTTTGTTCCGATTGCGTGCTCGTTTTTTTTGGAGGGTATGCGCGCCCGTGCGCCGGACAAGGGGCCCAGAGGGGCCCGTATACACCAGACAGGGGCGGCTCGCGCCGCTGCGGCGTGTCCCCGCTGGCGCCGCGGCGCCGGCCAGGGGGGCTGCGAGAAGGGTTGGGTCGTATGTCCATCCGCCCCAAGTTTGGGGCTGTGGTCCTGGGCCGCGCCGCCGTCCACGACGGCCGATTTGTCACTACAAAGGCGCCACAACGAGGCCCTTTGTGAGTTGTGTCGTCACCAGGCCGGCGCCGGCCCGAAGCGGCACCGCGGCAGCGCCTCGGCCAGCCGCCGCGCCGCGAGCGCCGCGCCGCTGCCGTACGCGCCCGGCCCCCTCAGCGCCACGCGCAGCTCGCGCCAGCCGCCGCCGGCGCCGCCGCCGCCGCCGGTGCGGGGCGGCGCCAGCCAGGAGGCGAGCTCTGTGCCGAGAGCTTCCATGTCCGCCGCGGCCCGGCGCGTGGACACGGTCAACGCGAGGCACGCCAGCTCGGGCGCGCCCCTCACCGCCGCGCGCGCGGCCGAGGCGGCTGCCGATGCGCCGAGCAGCGATGAGTCGTCGGCCTCGAGCTCGAGGCGCTCCAGGGAAGGCAGAGAGGCGATGAGGTCCCCCAGGCAGCGCGCGCCCCGCCCGCCGCGGCCGCGGCCCGCCGCCGCCGGCGCCGCCGGCCGCGGCGGCCGCGCGCGGCGGCCCCGCCCGCCGCGGCGGCCGCCGCGCGCGACGTCGAGGCGCGCGCGGCGGCGGCGGCGGCGGAGCTGCCGGCGGCGACGGCGGCGGCGGGGTCGTCGTCTTCGTCGTCGCTGCCGTAGTCGCCGTCCTCCTCGTCGCCGACGGCGCAGAGTTCTATGCCCGCCGCGGCGCCGAACGCGAGGTCCGCCATGAAGCTCGCCGCCGACGCGAGGCCGTCGCCAATCGCGCCCCCGAGCGCGCCGCCGGCGGGGCCCGGCGGCGGCGGCGCGGCCATCGCCATCGCCGCCGCCGCGGAAGCCGCCGCCGCCGCGGCCACCGCCGCCGAGCTCGCGTCGCCGCCGGGCGCGGGCGCGGGCGCGGGCGCGGGCGCGGCCGCGGGCGGCGCGGCGCCGGGGCCGTCGGCCCCGGGCGCGCCGCTCGACAGCGCCGCGGCGAGCGACGCGAACCGCTCGCCGACGCCGCGCGCGACGCGTCCCAGCAGCTCGCGCGCGCCGCCGCCGCCCGCCGCGGCCTCGGCGGCGGCGGCCGCCGCGGCGGCGGCAAACGCGCTGGTGATGCCGCCAGAGCCGCCGCCGGCGGCAGCGGCTGCGCCGCCTCCGCCAATACCCCCATCCTCATCCGGCTCCGAGTCCACGAGGGCCGATCGGGAGGCCGCCGCGGGCCGCGCCTCCGGCGCGCAGCAGCGCAGCGAGAGGCGCCGCAGGCGCGCGGCGCAGGGCGAGGCCGCGAGGGAGCCGAACAGGCGAGCGTCCAGGCCGGCGGGGGACCAGATCTCCAGATCTGTCAGGCGAACGAGCCGGCCCAGATCCGGCGCGGCCGCGCCCCTGAAGCCCCCGACGCCGCCGCCCCCGGGCCGCAGCGCGAGGCGCCGCAGCGTCGCGGCGGGCGCGAGCGGCGCGGCGCCGGGCGCGGCGGGGAAGGCCAGGGCCTCGCCCTCCAGCACCTCGAGCGCGGGCGGCAGCTCGGCGGGCAGCACGCGGATCGGCCCCGCGCGCCGCGCAAAGGGCGCGAGCGAGAGGCGCGCGAGGGAGGCGCCGAAGCGCGACAGCCCCACAGTGCCGTCGGGCAGCGCGACGCGCAGCGCCAGCGCCTCGAGCCGGCCCCCTCCGGCGCGCGACAGCGCCGCCAGGTCGTGCGCACAGAGCGCGACCGGCCCGGACAGCGACAGCGAGCGCAGCGCCGGCAGCCCGCCGATCGCGGCGGCGGCCGCGGCGCCGGGCGCCGGCAGCGAGCGCTCCGCCGCGCGCGCCGCGGCGGCGCCGGCGGCGCCGGGGTCGTGGATCCCCAGCGTCAGGCAGCGCACGCTGGCGAGGCCCCCCAGCAGCGGCAGCGCGCTGGGCGCGACCGGCGCCGCGTCGAGGTGGGTGAGCTGCGCGCAGCGCCCCAGGGACCTGACGCGGGCGATCGGGGGTTTGGTGGGGCGCAGTAGGTTTTTGTACCGCACAGCAGCCCGATGCACTGCCATGCGCCATGCACCGCATTCGCCCCACGCGCTGCATGCGCACCTCCCATGCCCCATGCGCACCACCCAGGCGCCCCATGCAAAAACCTCCATGCGCCCACCTGATGAGCTCCTCTGGCAGAGGGTCGAGGCCCAGCAGCTGCACCTCCCTCAAAGCGGCCGCGCCCTCCAGCCCCCGCCCGTCCGCGAGCGCCGACAGCCGCAGCAGCCGCAGCACCCGCAGCCGGCGCAGGCGCGCGAGCGGCGCGGTGGAGGAGAAGACCACGTTGCGGCCGATCTCCTCAAAGCCTGGTTCGTTGGGTTGCGAGGGCGACGGGCGGCGTTGGCACCTGAGCATGCGCGCATGCTGCTGCACATGCGCAGCCCCCGCCCCGCGCATGCAGCCGCTTCGTAGTCGCATGCCGCCGCATGCGGGGGGCAGCGACAGCAGCGGACCAGCCCCAGCCAAATCGCGCCCCATGCGCGCACCTGTGAACTCTATCTTCAGCTCCTCGAGCTGCTGCAGCCCGCACAGCGGGTCGAGCACCAGCGGCGCGGCCCACCCGCCCTCGCCGGCCCTGAAAACCAGCGCCAGCCGCGTCAGCCCCGCCATCGCGCCGAGCGCCGCCACGTGCTGCCGCGCCAGCCGCGCGCCGCCGGCCACGGACAGCTCGAGCGAGCGCAGCGCGGCGAGCGGGCCGCCGGGCGCGGCGGCGCGCTGCAGCGGCGCGAGGCCGGCCGGGCCGGGAAGGGAGGCCTCCAGAAACCGCAGCTCAGTCAGGCGCGCGGCGAGGCGCGCGCCACCGCCGAGCGCACCGCTGCCCCCGCTGCCGGCGTCGCACGCGAACGTGGCGGCGCCCGCCGCCGCCACTGGGTCTGGCGCGAGCAGGGCGCCCAGAGCGGCGGCCCACGGGGCATCGCCGGAGAGCCGTAGCAGCGCGAGCGCCCGGACGCCGCGCAGCCGGCCGAGCCCGCCGAGCGCGGCCGCCGCCACGGCGCCGTCGACGCCGCGCGCGGCGTCGGCCTCGAGCAGCGCGCCGCGCGCCGCGGGGAACGCCGCGGCCAGCTGCGCCAGCCGCGCCGCGCGGTCGCGCGCCTGCTGCGCGGCGCGCTCGGCCGACTGCGCAGGCGGGGGCGCCGGCGCAGTCGCGGCCGCGGCCGGTGCTTGGAAGGGCGAGACGGCGTGCGCGCGCGCGGCGAGGATCGCCGGCGGCGTGTCCACGTCGCTGTCGGCGTCGCCGAGCAGCGCCGCCTTGACGCCGGCAAACTGCGCCTCGCGCGCGCGCTGGCCGTCGCACGGCAGGGACCCCTGCCACAGCGCCGGCGGCAGCGCGACCGTGGTGACTGCCACGCCCAGCTCCTCGGCCCACACGCGGCACACCAGGCGCGCCGCGCGCAGGTCCTCCGGCGGCAGCAGCCCGCGCAGGCCCTGAGGGGGAATGGGGGCCAGTTTTGGGGTGCGTTGCGTGCATGCGGGCGGTGATGAAGGCCGGCGCACCGCGGGGTGCAGGCGCAGCGGCGGCGGATGCGGCGACGGGGCCCGGGGACAGATGCGACGCCGGCCCGCCGGCGCCGAGGAGCCCCTGCGCGCAGCCGGGGTCGCGCTATCCTGCTAATAAGATGCCTGCGCCGTCCGAGCCGCACCTGCAGCGCCTGCGCGGGCACAGACATGGCTGCGGGCGCTTCCGCACGGGCCACGGCAGCCGCGACGCGTGTGGGGGCGCTATTTCGGCATGAATCGCCGCGGAAGACGTTCAAAACGTCACTTAATTATATGATGCGCCGGGAACGCTATGTTGGGGAGAGCCCGCGGCACCGCCGCGACCGGATTCGCAGCCCACAATCGCCGCTGGGCAGCTGGATGCCGCTTAGTTGGGGCGCATTTGACGCAAATTATTGCAATGGTGGCGCTTTAATGCCTGAAGACTCGCTGCGCCGCCGTGCACTGCACGGCGGGCCCGCCGGCCCACCCAGGACCTGCGAAACCTCCCAGGCACTTGAGTGATTGAGGGCAAGCCTGCCTCTGCAGTACCACAGGACCATGAATGGAACAGGTCCACACGGCGCACCGCACATGCGACGGTTGCTGTCGCAACGCAACGCACCGGGCTCCGCCACTCCGGGCGTCGGCGGCCCGCTCGCGGGGGGCTCTGCATGCTGTGGGGCGGGGGCATGCTTGCTGGAGGCGGCGACACCGACACAGAAAATCGGCGCCTGCGTCACGTTGGACGAATACCTATGCGCCACCTGCATGGCTCGTGCGCGCGGCGCCCATGCAACACACGGTCCCGCTCCTCCGCCCCGCCCGATCGATGCCCGACCGTCCTTCCGGACCTCTGCTGCGGATCATGGGGGCTTACCGTGCTGCACGGCCGTCCCGGCGCGCCCCGCATGCGGCGGAAGGCCGCCCCGCTGCTGCCGCAGCGGCTGCGCCGCCGCCCGCACAGCTGCCCCCCTAGCCATCCTTTATAGGCCCCGCCCCCGGCCGCCCACTTTCATACGCGCTTTTGTTGCCTTCACCAAAACCCCTAGCCTACAAACAACCAGCCCCCGAGCGCAGCTCCCGCCCCGCGCGCGAAGCCCACCTTCACCTGCTCATGTCCGCCGACATCGTGGAGCTTGCTCCCGCGGGCGCCTTCGGTGAGTGTTCCCTGCGACGTGGGCCGCGCGGCGGGGCGTGCGAGCGCCTGGCGCGCCCGCGCCGGGAGCCACCTTCTGGTGGCGCCTGGCCCGCTCGTGCGCGCCTCCCCCGGCCCGGCCGCGCGCGTAGGCGGCTGCGGCGGCCTCGAACGGCCCTGGGCCCGGCCGTGGGGCCCGGGCCGGGGCTTGGCGGCGCCCCGCGCCCCGCGCCCCGCGCGCGCGCCCATGCGCGGTCGAACCCAGCGGCAGCGGCGGCGCATGCGCGCGCCCACGGAAGGATCCCCGTGCCGCCCCCCCCTCCTGACCACTCTTGCCCCTCCCTGACCGCGCCGCCGGTCCCGCAGACGCTTTCGCGGACGCCGCCACCCAGGAGGAGGACACCACCGCTGGGGCCGACTATGTGCACATCCGTGTGCAGCAGCGGTGCGCGGGGGCCCTCGGCCATGCGGGGCCCTCGGCCATGAAGGGGGGGCGATTCCGATCCGCCATGCAGCTGATTCCGATCCGCCATGCAGCTGCCGCTCTCCAGCCTGCTGGCTCCTAAGGACGCCAGCCCGCTGGCCGCGCGCCTTGGCCTCCCCACCGCCCCGCCGCCCCGCCCTCACGCCCGCCCTCACCCCTCGAAATGCGCCACCCCCCGCAGCAACGGCAAGAAGTCTCTGACCACCGTTCAGGGCCTCAAGAAGAGCTACGACTACAAGAAGGTCCTCAAGGCCCTCAAGAAGGGTGAGCTACAGGCCCAGCGCTTTTTGGCCCTGTGGTTGTGAACGACGCACGGACGCGGGCCAGCAACGAGCCCCGTGCTGACCAAACTCGCCGCAACGCACCCCCTCCCACCGCCGCCCGCAGAGTTCTGCTGCAACGGCACCGTCGTTGAGGACCCCGAGCTGGGGCAGGTGATCCAGCTGCAGGGCGACCAGCGCAAGAACGTGCACCAGTTCCTCACCCAGGAGGGGCTGGTCAAGAAGGACCTCATCAAGATCCACGGCTTCTAAGGGCCGCCGTGGATCCCGAGACGCGGCGCCGCTGAGGCGGCGGCCGGCCGCGGCGCGGCGCGGCGCGTGGGCGGGCGGGGCGGCCCGCGAGGGCCGGGGACGAGGTGCCGCCGCCACGCGCGAGGGCGTAAGGGCGCCGGCGGTGGAGGCCGGTGCAGAGGGGCGGTGCGGGCGGGCCGCGCCGCGGTGAGCTTTGACGACGACGACAGCCGTCGTGAGGGCGGCGCGCGGCGGCGGCGGCGGCGGCGGCTCAGCAGCGGCGGGCACGATGTGACGGGCTGGCGCGCTGGGGTCGGGTTGAGGGGATTCTAGAGCAGGCCGCGGCGCGCGCGCGCGCGGCGCGGCGGCGGCATTGACGCCGCTCGCGCCCGGGCGCGCGCACCGCCCGCGCACCAAATTACACACAGCACCAGGCAGCTCCTTCGCCCCCCAATACGATCCGATTGCGTTCGTTCGCCACATGCGACATGCTTGACCCTTGCCTTCGCTTCTGTCGTCACGCCGCGCATCGCGCGCACACTCCCAGCCGGCCGCCGCACCGATCGCGCCCTTGCGCGCGCGTGCGCCCGGCCCGGCCGGCGGCCGCTCTGCGAAGAGCGACCCCAACCGCATTCAGCCGCGATGCTCCCCGCGTCTTGCCGCTGCCTGCCGCCTGTAAAACACGGCAAAGTCGCTTTGGTCGGCGCGCGTCGGTGCGTTTGGTGGGGGCCGCCGGCTGGCGCCCAGCGTGGACTGTGCAGCGGGCAGCGATCGGCCGGCGACGGCTCCTCAACGGCCTTGGTCGTTTTTTTGGGGTGGGGGGCAGGAGGCAGGGAAGGGAAGGGAGGGGGCCGTGAGCAGCGCAGCGTCGCCCAGGCAGAGGCCCAGGCAGAGCGGCGGCGGCGGCGGCAGGTACAAGGTGGCGGGCGGCAGCTGCGCGTGCGGCGTGCGGCATCCAAACAGCCACCACCCAGCAGACTTCAGAAAGCGCTTGCTTACAGCTGGCTGAGCATTCGTGCGCGATCCAGATCACCGCGCGCCTCCGGCACACGCAGCGGGCGAGGCTCCAGCGCGCAGGGCCTGTGGCGCAGACGAAGCGTTATACGGTCAGCGTGGTGGTACTACAGGAGCGGCTAAAGCGGGCCATGGATCAGAGGTGGGTGCTCAGCATGCAGCGGGAGGGGCCCGAGAGAGCCCCAGCTCGCAGCTGGCGGCACAGCGATCGCGCCCAGCGTCCCTACGGGCCCACCGCCCCAAGACCCACCCGTCCGCACCCGCCGTCGCGCGCTCCGCAGCAGGGGCGGCGGCGGCGCGCCGCAGCCCGCCGACGCCGCCCTGGCCGCGGCCCTCGCCAGCGCGCGGCTCGGCGGCAGCCCGCTGCCCGCCGGCCTGATGGATCTGATGGCCGGCGCCATGGCCGCGGGCGGCGCGCTCGCCGGCGCCGGGCCGGGCCCCGCGCAGGGGGCCGTCCCCGGCGCGGCCGCGGGCGGCGCGCTGCCGCTGGCCGCGCCGGCGCCCAGCGCCGGCGGCCGCGGCGGCATGATGCTGGGGCCGTCGGTGCCGCAGTACCGGTGAGGGCGCGCGCGCGGGTGGCAGGCACCATTGAGCTAGCCGGCGACGTCATCCCGGCGCACGCACAGCAGGCGCCCGCGCGGCGGCCGCGCGCCGCGGCTCGGCCCCCGCAGCCGCGCCGTCCCCCGCCCCCCTCCCACGCCCGCCCGGCCGCCCCCCCGACGCACCCCCTCCTCTCCTCCCCGCCCCGCCGCCCTGCCGCCAGCGCGCCGCCCTCAAGTTTGGATAAGGAGCGGCGCATCCACCTGCACTTTCGGGTCAGCTTCCTGACCAAATGGGGCCAGAGCGTGTCGCTGTCGGGGTCGGGTGAGCGCCAGAGGGGGGGGGTGGGGGTTGGGTGGTTGGGGCAGCTTCCTGACCAAATGGGGCCAGGGCGTGTCGCTGTCGGGGTCGGGTGAGCGCTGGAGGGGCGGGGTGGGGGTTGGGTGGTTGGGGCAGCTTCCTGACCAAATGGGGCCAGGGCGTGTCGCTGTCGGGGTCGGGTGAGCGCTGGAGGGGCGGGGTGGGGCGCCGGGGCTCCCCCGGTCGGCCGGCGTGCGGGTGCCGGCTTTGCGGTGATACTGGCCGCGCGCCGCAGCGGTTGCGTCCGGGAGCGCCTGTAGCGGGTGCCGGCACGTGGGCTGCCCCGCGTTTCTTCTAGCACAAGCACGAGCCGGCCCGCCCTCCGCACTCGCCCTCCCCGCGTTCCGACCCTCCCTCCCTCCCTCCCCCAACCCCTCCCTCCCTCCCTCAACCCCTCCCTCCCTCCCCCTCCCCCAAAAGGCGCCCTGCTGGGCAACTTCGACTTTTCCCGCGGCGTTGAGATGTCCTGCCGCCACGACAGGGAGGACCTGGTCTGGGAGGCGCTGGTCAGCCTGCCCTGGCAGCCAGAGTACAAGTACAGGTGGGGGGGGGGTAAAGGGGTTGGGGGGGGGCAGGTGCTAATCTGGCGTAAAGAGCCCCACACGACCCCCCACCAACTCCCCACCACACCACCAACCCCCAACCCTACACCCTAAACCCTAACCCCCCCCCCAAAGGTATGCGGTGGTGCACCGGGATGAGGACGGCAACGTGGTGACTGAGAAGGAGGAGACCATCACGCGCAGGTGGGTGTGGTTGTGGGGGGGAGGGGAGGGGAGTTCATGAGCGTGCGCGTTAACGTTTGCGTTTGCGTTTGCGTGCGCGCGCGTGTGTGTGTGTGTGCGCGCGTTCGCCTGTGTGTTTGCGTTTCCGTGCGTGCGTGCGTGCGTGCGTGCGTGCGTGCGTGCGTGCGTGCGTGCGTGCGTGCGTGCGTGCGTGCGTGCGTGCGCGTCCTCGCCCTACCACCCAGTGCACGGGCAATTCGACTCAACCCTCCCCCACACACATAAAGGGTCGTCCTGCCTGAGCAGCTGGAGAATGGGGACGTGGTGGACCTCTCAGACAGCTGGGTGGACAGGAGCTACCCTGGGTCCATACTGGCAACCGCGGCGTTCACAAAGGTGGGCCAACGGGCCGTAAAGGCTTGGGGCGTGGCCTTGGCGCAGGCCCCCGCCTCGGTCGCAGCTTAGTTGCCTTGCGGCAGGCTCCCAAAGCCCTCAAAGTTTCCCAAAAAACCCGCAATACCCCAACCCGCCAACACCGCAAACACCGCACCCCCTCCGCAGGTCATCCGCCGCCGCAGCGGCGACGGCGCGCCCGCGCCGTGCCCCGCGGTGCCGCGCCTCGCCCCCGCCATTGCGGAGGCCATCGTGCGGTTCAAGGTCAACGACCTGATGCTGGAAGATGGGGAGGTGGGGTTTGACCGGGTTTGACCGGGGTTTGACCGGGGTTTGACCGGGAACGGCTGCTCTTGTTGGCGTGCAGCCGCGCGCCGCTGTTGGCAGGTCAATGGCCACGCGTTTCTTCGCGTGGGTTTACCCGTTGGCGCCGCAATCGACACGCGCCCGTTACAACCCCCCCCCCAAACACCCCACCGAGCAAAGCGAAACCCCCCGCCAAACGCGCGCGATCGAAACGCACCGCCCCCCAGATCATCTGCGTCACCGGCGCGGTGCCGCAGCTGGGCACCTGGCAGACCGACCACATGCTGCAGCTCACGCGTGGGTGTCTGCTGGGGCCGGTGGCTGTAGCGTGCATTATCACCTCCAATCGTTCTGGACTTTTGGCACGTTCCTTTGAGGGCGTTTGCAGGCGCGGGCGCAACCACGGCCCACTGCCCCCTTGAGAACGCCTCAATGCAACGAGGAGCAACCCCCTTTCCCCCCCCACCCACAACGCCCCTCACCTGCCCCCACCCCCACTAACACCAAACCACCAGCCACCGACGAGGGCTGGGAGGGGGAGATCCGCGTTCCCTACGCCAACTTCGCCTTCACTTACAAATACGCCGTCGTGACCCGCGGCCACGGGCCCACGCCCGTCGGCGGGGGCGCGGGCGCTGGCGCGGGGGCGGCGGGGCGGGGCGCGGGCGCGGCGGCGGCCAACGGGCCGACGTCGTCGGCGGCGGCGCCGCCCACGGCCATACTGCACGAGGTGGGTCGCCCCTTATTTTGTTTTGGGGGGGTTGGGGGGCTTTGGGGGCGCTTTTTCTTCGCGGCCGACTCGAGCAGCAGTTTTGGGTCCAATGCGGTCAAACCCAACGCGGCGCGGTCAAACCCAACCCCCCGCCCCTCCCAAAACCAAACAGGTCGGCGAGCCCCGCGTCGCGGCGCTGCCGCTGGCGGGCTCCGCCTCTGCGGGCGCGCCCTCCCTCATCGCCCGCCACGACGGCTTTTTCCGGAGGGACAAGCTCTGGCGGGGGGCGGGGGTGGCGCTGCCGGTGTTCTCGCTGCGCACGCGGGTGGGTGTTGGTGCGAGGGGCCGGCGCGGGGGCGGGATGGGGCGGCGGAGGGCGGGGGGCGTTGGTTCCCGCGGCCGTTGTGTCTTGGCCTGATGAAACCCTGCAAGCAAAACGCAAACAACAACACAAACCCAAACCCAAACCCACACCCAAGCACAAACACAAACACAAACGCAAACCCAACCCAAACCCAAACGCAACCCCCCCCCAGGACTCTGTGGGCGTGGGGGAGTTTCTGGACATAAAGCGCCTCGTGGACTTTGCGGGCGCGGCGGGGCTGCGGCTCATTCAGGTGTGCGCGCACTGGGCGCGTTGGGGGGCGCTTTGGGCGCGTGTTGGGGCTGGTGCAAAGGCTGCACCAGCGTTCCAACCAAAGCAAAAACCCCCAAAGAAAGCCCTCAGATCGTCCCCGTCAGCGACACAAAAGGCTGTTTCACCAAAAACGCAACCCCCCAAACCCAAAGAAAGCCCCCAAAACAAACCTCCCCAAACAGATCCTCCCCGTCAACGACACCTGCGTCTACGGCAGCTGGTGGGACTCGTACCCCTACTCCACCCTCTCGGTGCACGCGCTGCACCCGCAGTACCTCGCGCTGGGGGCGTGCGCGGAGGAGGGGGGCGCGCTGCCGGCGGGCGTCGCGGCGCAGGCGCGATGGGAGCTCCAGTTGGCGGCGCGCGGGCCCGTTGTTTTGCGGAAAGAGAGCCGCCTTGCCCTTTTTCGCGGCTGTTTTCTTCGTTTCCGTGGTTGTGGTCGTTTCTGCCCTTTCCATGTGCCCTTTATCGCGGCTGTTTTCTTCGTTTCTGCCCTTTCCATGTGCCCTTTATCGCAGCTCTTTCCTTCGTTTCTGCCCTTTCCACGTGCCCATTATCGCGGCTCTTTCCTTCGTTTCTGCCCTTTCCATGTGCCCTTTATCGCGGCTCTTTCCTTCGTTTCTGCCCTTTCCACGTGCCCTTTATCGCGGCTGTTTTCTGCGGGGAAAGGGCGGCCCGGCTGAAGTCTGAACCCTTTTCTGAAAGGGCCGTTGACTTGTCTTTGCGCCAAACGCAAACAGGCAACTCGCCTGCAGCTCGCCTGCAACCGGTTCCCGTAACCGGTCCTCATAACCGGCTCCCGTAACCGCCCATAACCGCCCGTAACCACCCGCAACCGCCCCACGTAACCGCCCGCAACCGCCCCCCGTAACCCCCCCCCCCCAGATCGACGAGGCGCGGCAGCGGCTGGACCTGCCAGACGTCGACTACGAGGCAGTGGTGTGTGTGGGGGGGGGCGTTTGCTGCGCTGTGGTTTGCGGTCTCGGCTTGTTAAGTCGTGTCAACACGCAAGCCTTCAGAATTGAAGACCCCACACGAAAAAACGCCCCCCCCCCCCCCCTCAGAATGTGAGACCCCACCCCAATAAACGCCGCCCCCTCCAAAAAACACCGCCGCCTCCCCCCCCAAACAAAAAAACCCGCCCCCCCCAGATGGAGACCAAGACGCGGCTGGCGCGGGCCATTTTCGACGCCGCCGGGCACAAAGCCCTCGACACGCCCGCATTCAAGGTGCGAGCGCGCTTCAAGGCTTTTTTCTGCCTTCTTTTGTGCCCCGCAGCGTTCGCGCTCTTTGCGCGTGCCTGCCCGGCTCGTGCGTCGCAGCGGCGAAAGCGTCCAGTGCCAAGCCAAACCCGAAACCCCCCCCCACAACCGACGCAAACCGTCCCCTGCCATACAAAAACAGGAGTGGTTCGAGGCCAGCCGCTCCTGGCTGGTGCCCTATGCGGCCTTTTGCTTCCTTCGGGACCTCTTCGGCACCGCGGAGCACTGGCGGTGGGGCGCGATGGCGGCGCCCACCGAGGAGCTGCTGCAGCGCATCACGGGTGGGGGGGCGGGGGGGTGTTTGTGCATTTTTGTGTGTGCGTGTTGGTGTTTGTGCGCCTGTGTGTGTTTTTGTGTGTGTTGGGGCCGACGCCCTACGCCGGCCGCCGAACCAAATCAAAAGCTGCACCGAATGAAACCACAAGCCGCGCCGAATAATACCATACGCCGCACCAAACCAAACGGAACCCCGACAAAAACAAATCAAAAACCGCCCCCAGGTCCCGGCCAGGAGTGGCACCCCCGCATCCGCTGCTGCTACTGGGTGCAGTGGCACCTGCACAGGCAGCTAAAGGAGGTGTGTCTTTTTGAGGGAGGGCTTTTGTGGATTGTGGTCGCAGCAGTTGCGATATTTGAGGTTGGGGCTGCTACAGAGGGTGGCCGAAGCCGGAAAATGATTTAACGGGAAAGGCACGGCGAATAGGGGTCCCTAAAAACAGAGCACCCGCCCAGACCCAAACGCGGCCAGGTGTCAACACAGATGAAGAGAAAAGGCACTTGAAAGGAGCAGCAAAATAAGAAAAAAACGTCCCCTTAATAAAGCACCCCCCCAAACCCAAACACAAATGCGGCCAGGTGTCGGAGTACGCCGCGTCGAGGCGCGTCGCTCTGAAGGGCGACCTCCCAATCGGCGTCGACAAGCGCAGCGTGGACACCTGGATGCAGGTGCGGGGTTGTGTGCTTCAAAAAGCTGCCTGTTGCTGTGTTTGGGGCGGGGGGAGGCGTGTTTGAAGGGGGACCTCCCAATCGGCGTCGACAAGCGCAGCGTGGACACCTGGATGCAGGTGCGCAAAAATGCGCGGTTTCTGGGCTTGCAGCCAAAAAGCTGCCTGTTGTTGTGTTGCCGGGGGTTGGATGCAGGGTGGTTTTGGCAGCCTTTTCCGCTGCGATGTGCTTTGCAAAATGCAAACGCAAATGCTCATGCAAGCGCAAATGCTTCCTTGTCGCCAACAACACACCAAACGAAACCAGCAAACCGCCAAACAACCGCAAACCGCCGCAAACCGCCGCAAACCCCCCCTCCCCCAGCCGCGCCTGTTCCGGATGTCAAAGTCAACGGGCGCCCCGCCGGACGTTTTCGACCCCAACGGCCAGAACTGGGGGTTTCCCACCTACGATTGGGAGGCGATGGCGGAGGTGGGGCGGTTTCGGGGCGGTTTTGGGTTTTTTTTTGAGTGTTTTGGGGGGTGCGCCAGGTCCAGAGACCCCAACGGCCAGAACTGGGGGTTTCCCACCTACGATTGGGAGGCGATGGCGGAGGTGGGGCGGGTTTGGGCTTTGAGCAGCTCGCTTTCTGTTGTCGCCGGGCTGTCGCGTTTGTTTGGCTTCGTCCCGGTCGCGCGAACCGATCGAAAGGCCCCTCCCCTTGAAGGTGCTGCCGTTGACCCCAACCCCCCAACCCCCCAAACCCACTCCCCCACCCCCAGGACGGCTACGCGTGGTGGCGGTCCCGCCTCACCCACATGGCCCAGTACTTCCACGCATACAGGTGGGCGGGGGGTTACTAACGGGGGGGGGGGGTACTAACGGGGGCGGTTACCAACGGGGCAGTGACTAATGGGGGGCAGTGAATGGGGGGCAGTGACTGACGGCGCACTCCAAAAAATCCCTGGCCCAAACACCCACGACCGGCCACCCCCTCAACCAAAGCAGCGCCGAACCCAAAGCCATTCATGAGTCATGACTAATACCCTGCCCGCCATTACTACACCCCTCCCCCCCCAGGATTGACCATATCCTGGGCTTCTGCCGCATTTGGGAGGTCCCGGGGGACTGCGCAACGGGTGGGGGGGGGGCGCTTTGGGGGGGGGGGGGGGGGGGTTGATTGGGGAGGGGGTGCATGCTTTTTGGAGGGGCCGCTTTCGCCCCGGTCACCTGCATTGACCGGGCCCCTGCTCGCCCCACAGAGTCCCCCCTTTCCCTGCTTACCCCCCACCCCACCCACCCCACAAACCCTTCCCCCTCCAGGCCTGCTGGGCCACTTCCGCCCCAGCAACCCCATCACGCGCCGCGAGCTCGAGTCGAGGGGCGTCCGCAGCTTCGAGCGCCTCACGCAGCCATACATCCGGCAGGCAGGCTTTGCTTGTTTTTTTTGGGGGGGGGGCTGGTGTTTCGGCTGTTTCGGCTGTTTTTTCTCCAGGTCTTCCTCCCCCGCGTTGCTCTCTGTCTTTGTCCTAAAATCTCCTCGAAACCTCCTCGAAACCTCCCCAAAACCTCCCCAAAACCTCCCAAAACCTTCCCAATGCCTCCTAACCTCAAACCTCCCCAATGCCTCCCCAATGCCTCCTAACCTCAAACCTCCCCAAAGCCTCCCAACCCCCCCCTAAAACCTCCCGAAACCTCCCGAAACCGACAGCCCCACCTGTCCAAGCTGTTTGGGCCCGAGCTGGCCGCTGAGGTGGCGGCCCGCTACATGGTGGAGGACCCCGCAGCCCCCGGCAGCTTCCACTTCCGGCCCCAGTACGAATCGGAACGGGTGGGTCTTTGGGCCGGGCTGATTAATTTTGCATCGGAACGGGTGGGTTTGGGGCGCCGCCTAGAGACGGCCTGGGCTTCGCTGCCCGCCGCCGTTCGGCGCCTCGCAACAGAAGGCCTCCCCCCAAAAACGAGTCCCTCCCAAACCCCCCAAACACCCTCAACCCCCCCTTCAACCAACCAAAAAAGGCGATTTCGGAAGATCCTCCCTCCCCGAAACAACCGGCCCAAACCCCCTGACCCCCCCCCCCTCCCAATCAAAAATAAACAGGCGATTTCGGAGATCGCCGCGCGCGAGGGCTCCCCCGATTGGCTGGTGGCAGAGGTCGAGGCGACGCGGCGGGGGCTGCTGGCGCTGCGCCAAAACGTCTGCCTGCTGCGGGACGAGGAGGACGCGGACGCCTTTTACCCCCGGTGGGCGGTTTTTGGCGGTTTTTGAGGTGGTTTTGAAACAAAAACCGACACCGTAAACCTCAACCTCCCCCCGGCAGTAGTCGAAACCGCCCCCAACCGAACCACCCCCCTCCCCAAACAAAACCTCCCCCCTGCAGTTTCAACCTCATGGGCTCCACCTCGTACCGCGACCTGGACCCCAGCCAGCGCGCGGTGCTGGCGCAGCTGCACGAGGAGTACTTCTTCAGGTGGGGGGGGGTTGACCGTTTGACCGATGCGTTGACCGATGCGTTGACCGGCTCGATGGGGGGCTTTTTGTTGACCGATGGGTTGACTGATGGGCTGGCCGGTGTGCTGCACGAGGAGTACTTCTTCAGGTGGGGGGGTGCTGACCAGTGCGTTGACCGCGTTGACCGATGCGTTGACCGGCCTGACCGTTGACCGGCACGACTGGGCCGACCGCGCAATCCGGCACAAAACCGCAAAACGCCAAACACACGAAGCCCCGCGAAACCGAAGAAGCCCCGAAAACAAGCGCCCCCCCCCCCCCAGGCGCCAGGACGACCTTTGGCGCGCCCACGCGCTGCGCACGCTGCCCGTGCTGCTGGGCGCGACGAACATGCTCGTGTGCGGGGAGGATCTCGGATTCGTGCCCGCCTGCCTGCCGCCGGTGATGCAGGCGAGTGTGCGCGCGTGGGGGGGGAGGGAGGGAGGATCTTGGCTCTGTGCCCGTCTGCCTGCCGCCGGTGATGCAGGCAAGGGCTGGGGGGGAGGTTTTTTTGCGGGAGGTGTTTGCGGGAGGTTTGCGGGCGTGTGGTGTTGCACCAGGGGCAGGATAGCCAAGGGTGGGGTGGTTGTCAAGGGGCGGGGGAGGTTTTGAGGGGGCCGGTTTCGAAGGTTGGGGGGCGTTTTTGGGGCGGTATTGCGCACTGCCCTCGCGCCCTCTTGCTGCGCAGCCGCGGAGCCGCGCGTCGGCCCGAGGGTTTGTCGGGGGCCGAGGCTCCTCCGCCCATGCAGCGCCACCCGGAAAGCATGGGCGGGGAGGGAACGGCCCCCCCCAGCAACCGCCCAATGAAGGGCAAGCCCCACAAACAGCCTCCGCAAAAGCAGCCCGAAAAACGCACGGCCCCCGGATCGCCGCCATACCATCACCGCCAAACCGAAAAGCGGCTGGGCAAAACCACCCCCTCCCTTGGCTGTCCTGCCCCTGGTGCAGCGCCGCAGGCCCGCCAACACAACCGCGGGAGGCGCCGACGCCCCCCGGCGGTTTCCAGGGCTCCCCTTAGGGCCGCCGAACAGCCGATACATAACGAAACGCGCCGCCGAACCGAGCAAACCCGACCGACCAAAAACAACGAAACAAAACCAACGCCCCCCCCCCAAATCCCCTCTTATAGGAGCTGGGCCTCATTGGGCTGCGCATCCAGCGGATGGCCACGCAGCCGGGGACCGAGTTCAACAACCCAGCGGGGTGCGTGCACGCGTATGTGTTTTGGATTTGGATTTGGGGCAGCGTTTGCGTTTGCATACGCGTTTGCGCCTGCGTTTGCATTCCGGATGCAAACTCGTTTGCCCCGCCGACCCCAACTGGGCGCAAAACCTCAGCGTTTGGCCTGCCTTTACCCCTCCCCCCAAACATAAACGCAGCTACCCCTATCTGGCGGTGGCCTCCCCCTCCTGCCACGACGTCGCGCCGCTGCGGGCCTGGTGGGCCTTTTTTTGGCGCGCGGCCCGCTTTTTGGGGGGCGCGCGCGGCACGCGGCGTGCACTGCCGCGCACGGCCCTGGTCTTGTGCGCTCTTGAACGCCCTCCGTCGACACAGTTGCGCAAGCCGCAAAAATCCCAAAACCGCCGGGAAAAAAACGCCGAAAAAAAACACACAAAACCTCCGAAAACGCAAAACAAAACCCCCCGTCGGCAGGTACGAGGAGGACGCCGACCGCCGGGAGCGGTTTTACTACTCGATGCTCGGCGGCGCGGGGCCCCCCCCTGCTGAGTGCGACCCCGACATCGCCAAGCTGGTGGTTTCTCAGCACTGCAACAGCCCCAGCGCGCTGTGCATCCTGCCCGTGCAGGTGGGGGTGGGGGTTGGGGTGGTTTTGGAGGCGCTTTGTTTTCGCTTGCTTGGGCTGCCCAACTTGCTGGGGAGCTGGCGCCCGCGGCCGGCAGCTTTTGGGTTCGCTGCCCTCACCCCCTCCCCCCAAACAAGCAATCCTCATTAGTCGTGACTGATGACTAATGACTAATGACTTTAATTGAGCAACGCCCCGCATCCCAATCCCCCCCCAACACCAAAGGACGTCCTTGCTCTGTCGAAGCGCTACTGCGGGCGCCCGGCGCGCGAGGAGGTCATAAACGACCCCACCAAGAGCAAGCACTACTGGCGGTACAGGTGGGGGGATGGGGGCGGTACAGATTAGGGGAGGCGGTGCAGTTGGGGGGCGGCAAGGTGGTGGGTGCAGGTGGCGCCGGGGGCGCTGGGGGCGGCTCAGGCACCGCAAACGGCGCCGCAAACCCTGGGTTGGGTCCCACGGGGGGTAAAGTTCAAGGGGGTAAAAAAAAGAGGGGTCAACCGGACCACACAGGCCCACCAGCCGCTGACTCCCCCCCCCTCCACCCCACACCACCCCCGCCTCCCCGCCTCCCCCCCCCCCAGGATGCAGGTCAGCGTGGAGGAGCTGCTGGCAGACAGGCAGCTGCTGGAGCTGCTGCAGGTGGGGGGGGGGTGACTAAGGAGGGTTGACTGGGCGGGAAGAGTGACTAAAGGGGGTTGACTGGGGGGCTTGTTTCCGCGCGCGCTCGCTAGCTTTGCTTGCCGGGGCCTGCTGCTGCAGGTTTGGCTGGGGGTGGAACGCGTGCGCACGCCCCCCCAAAACCGACGTGGCTTGGCCCCCCTCCCCCGAAAAACGCCCCCTTTCCCACTCACCCCCCCCCCCAACCCCCCCCCCCCCCCCCCCCCCCAAAACGCCCCCCCCCCCTCCCCCCCAAAGGACACTCTGCTGCTCAGCGGGCGCGCGCGGATCTCAGATCTGCCGGAGCTGCTGGCCGGAATCTGAGGGGGCGGGCCGGGGCCGCCGGCGCCGGAGCGGGGAGGGCGCGGCGGGCGCACCGCCCGCCGGGGGCCGCCGCCGCCCGCCGCGCGTCCCCAACCGCCGCCGGCTGCGCGTCTGCAAGGCGGCGCGGCGGCGGCGGCAGCGCCGGCCGCGGCGCCCTCCTGCCGCCCCGCGCACCGCCCCAGCAACCCCTCAAAAAACGACCCCATGCCCTGCGTGCGCCTGTGCCTCCGTTATTCTTTGCATCCCTCGCCCTTCCTGCCTCTGCTCCCTCCCTGGCCCCTGGAAAAAAGCGCTGTCGGCACCCCCGGGCCCAACGCCCAACGCCCAACGCCCGCGCGGCGGCGCCCCGCGCGCCACATTCGGCTCTCGGCCCGGGCGCGCCCCCCGCCCCGCCCCGACCCCCACCCCACCAAAAACGCTGTAAGGGCGGGCGCCGGCGGCCGATGACAGTTACAGAGGCGAAAAGGACAGTCGAAGCCCGGGCGGCGCGGGCACGGGCGCGCGGGCGCGGCGCGAGGCGCGGCGCAGGCGCGGGCGCGGGGGCGAAAAGCAGGGCGCCGCGGATCGCGGGGCGTGGAGGGGGCTTGGCAAGGGGCGGTGTTGGGGTGGTGTTCGCGGGGGGTGGGTGGGGGTTGGGGCGGCGTGCCGGCGCGCACGCTGTGGGGGGAATGTTTGCTCTCCGCCCCTTGCGCCGGGCAAGCCATTCCGTCGTGTCAACTGGTCGCGCCGCGCGCGGCCGCGGGCCGCCGGGCGCCCGCCGCCGAGCGCGTTTGGGTCGCGCGGCGGCGGCGGCGGCGGCGGCGGCGGCGGCGGCGGCGGCGGCGGCGGCGGCGGCGGCGGCGGCGGCGGCGGCGGCGGCGGCGGCGGCGGCGGGGGGGGCTTTCTTTTCCCTCTGTCGTTTCCGGTCCCAGCGTTGACAAACGCGGCCGGGCGGGGTGCGGGGTCGTTTCGGCGCTCCGGGGGCCCGCGCAGCCGCCCGCCGCAGGCCGCGGCCCCGGAGCAAGGCGCGGGGGCGGGCGCGGGGGGGGGGGGGGTCGCCGATGTGTGTGTTGGCGCGTTATTCAAAATCAGCCCGCACGGGGTTGGTAACCGCGGCCAAGGGCGGCGGCCGGCGGCGGGCGGCGGGCGGGGCTTCTCGATTTAGCATTGGCGACGGGCCCGCCGCGGGGCTCATCTGGAGGTAAGGGACTCGAGGTGGACGGCAGGGGTGGAGGCAACACATCAAAGACTGGGGCTCCCTTCAACGCAACACATCGCCCCGACACATAAGGCGCGCCCGCCGCGCCGCGCCGCGCCGCGCCGAGCGACGCGCGCCTCGCGCGCGCCGCACCGCGGCGCCAAGGCCGGGGCGGGCCAGGGCCGCGGCGGCGGGGCCGGGGCGGGGCGGGCGGGCATTCAAGGGGTAGGGGGCAGGGCCGGCCTGCATCACAGATGGCTGACATCGGATGGTTCTGGAGAGTGGGGCGGCGAGAAGAAGGGGGAGAAGGGCCGGGGGGCGCCGGGGATACAAGGTGCCGAGTTCCGAAGGGTACAACGGCGCGTGTGGGCCGACGAACCGCTTGCCCCCGCGCCGCCCCTCCAAGCCCCGCCCCACCCTACCCCGCGCGGCGCGGCGCGGCGCGGCGCGGCGCGGCGCGGTGCGGGGGCGGGCGGGGATCTGGCGGAGGGATGGGGCGGGGGGGGAGCGGGTGGGCTCGGCCGCCCGGGGCGGCGGCGACGGGGCCGGTAAAGGGGGGAGGGTGGTGCCTTGTGAGGCGACGGCGTAAGAAGCTGCGCCGCGCCGAAAAAAGCAAAGCCGATCGCGGGGCGCGCAGCCTTCCAGCGGCTGCAGCGCGCGTGCGCGCACACACACAGACAGACACACATACCGCGTTGGATGCTTTCCAGAAAGCGGCGCCGCCCCGGGGGGCGGGGCGCATCAAAGGGCCGCGCCGCCCCGGGGCATGCTTCGGGCGCCGCCGGTTCAAAAGGTTGGGCGGGCCGTGGTCAGACTGAAGGTCACACACACACACATGTACACATGTCGGCCGCTGTGTCAAAGTTCCCAGCCTCGGGCGTTTGCAGAAAGCAAATAGCAGGAGTAGTCAAACGGCGCGCCGGGGCGGGCGCCCGCGGCCGGCGCTAGCGCAGCGCGGCTGCGGCCGTCTCGCCGCCACCGCCGCCGACGGCCGTCGGCGCCGCGGCGCCGGCGCCACCGCCGACGCCAAGCCCCGCCGCGGCGGCCGCGCTCGAGCAGCTGCGGGTAGCGTCGGGGCTGTCAGAGCCACCACTGCCGCCGCGGCAGCGCGCGGCGCCCGCGCCGGCGTCCGGCGCGCCGGCGCCTTTCACGCCGGCCGCGGCGGCGGCAGCGGGCGGCTGCGCGCCGGCGGCGGGGCCGGCGGTGGACTCCGAGAGCGGGCTGCCGCTGGGCGCGATGGCGACGGCCTGCACCGGCGCCGCCAGCGGCTGCGGCGGCTGCTGCGGCTGCTGCTGCTGCGGCGGCGCCGCCGCCGCCGTGCACGTCTCCGCCTGAGCAGGCGGCGTTCCCAGCTGCTGCTGCAACAGCTGCAGCTGCTGCTGCTGGTGGTGCTGCTGCTGCTGCTGCTGCAGATGCAGATGCTGCAGCTGCTGCAGTTGCTGCTGCTGCTGCTGCTGCTGCTGCTGCTGCTGCTGCTGCTGCTGCTGCTGCTGCTGCTGCGCCGCGGCCGCGCCCAGCCCCCAGCCCGTGCCTGCGCCGGCCTTGAGCCGCAGCTGCTCCGCAGCCTTGCGCTGCAGCTGGCGCACCGACTCCTGAAACCGCGCCAGGTGCTGCTGCTGCTCCGCCTCCAAAGCGTTGAGCCGCTCCGACTGGCGGGCCTCCAGCAGCGCCAGCAGCTGCGCGCGCTGCGTGTCGGGCACCTGCGGGCGGCGTCAGCAGAAAAGGGGGGGGGGTGCGAAGAGTTGGTTGTGGGTTTCTCAACAGCACGCGCGCACCCACAAGCATGCGCGCACCCACCCACCGCACACCCCGCGCATCAACACGCCACGCACCCTCACCCACGCCGGCACACGCACGCACCTGGTTTGCGGTCATGCTGGACACGACCTGCGCCGTCTGCGCCCTAAGCTCTGTGTCCACGTCCTCCCGCTGTTTGTCATGCACGCCCAGCAGCTGCCCCAGCCGCTGCCGCAGCAGCCCCTGCAGGTGCGGCGGCAGCGGCGGGGCGCCGTCGTCGGGCGCGGCGATGCATTCCATAGCAGCCTTGATGGCGGCCACCGCCGCCGCCGACGGCACCGCGGCCGCGGCCGGGGGTGGCGTGGGCTGCTGCGGTGGAGGCGTGTGGGAGGGCGGCGACGGCTGCTGCTGAGAAGGCTGCTGCTGCAGCTGCTGCTGAGCCCACCAGAGACTGCCAGGGCTCTGCTGCTGCAGAAGCTGCTGCTGCTGCTGCCGCAGAAGCTGCTGCTGCTGCTGTTGCTGCTGCTGCTGCTGTTGTTGCTGCTGCTGCTGCTGCTGCTGCTGCTGCTGCTGCTGCTGCTGCTGCTGCTGCTGCTGCTGCTGCTGCTCCTGCTGTTGCTGCCGCAGAAGCTGCTGCTGCTGCTGAGGGTTTGAAACCGCCCCCATCTGAGCCCCCAGCTGCGCGCCAAGGTGCGCGTCCCCCTCCACAAACGGGAGCTTGGGCACCGGCAGCACCGCCGCCGCGCCGCCGTCGGGCTGGAAGGATATGAAGTCCTCGAGGAACATGTCCACCTCGGCAAACATGTCACCCCCCTCAACAAGCGGGTCGGGAGACCCCATGGGCCCGGCCCCGCCGGCGCCGGCGCCCGCCGCGCCGGCCGGGCCGCCGCCGCCGCCGCGTGGCGGCTGCGCGGCGGGCGGGCGGCCCATGCCTGGCGGCGCCGAGCCGGGGCGCGTCGGGCACGCGGCCGCGTCGAGTGGCGGCGGCTGGCCTGCGGCGTCCGCGGCGCCCGTGGGTTCGCCGCTGCTGCTGTTGGCGCAGGAGACGCGCCGCAGCAGCGCTGGCCCGTCGGCGGCGCCGCCGAGCGGCGCGCCGGCCGGGCCGGGCCAGTGCATGCCGGGCAGCTGCTGCTGGGGCGGCTGCGGGGCCGCGAACGGCGCCAGCGGCGTCAGCAGCTGGTGGCCGGGGCTCGGCGCGCCGCCGCCGCCGCCGGTGAAGCTGCCCGCGCGGCTGCCTGACAGCAGCATCTGCTGCTGCAGCTGCTGCTGCTGCTGCTGCTGCTGCTGCTGCTGCTGGCCCGCCTGCCAAGCGCCCACCGCCTGCGGCTGCAGCCCCGCCATTGGACCCGCGCCGCCGTCGCCGCGCGTGCGGCGCCGCTCGATCTCATCTGACAGCAGCCCCCGCATCCGCAGCAGCGACGCAGCGGAGCAGGAGGGGTTGGCGCCCCGCGCCGCGACGGGCGTCTGCATGGCGGCCTGAGCCGACAGGCCCGCGTCGCAGCACGCCTGGATGTGGTTGCGCAGGCGCAGGCTGATGCGCTCGAGCAGCGCCGCCACGTGCTGCGTCGGCATGCGGGCCACGTCCGGCAGCCCGGCGGCGGCGGGGCCCGGCTCCGGCTGCGGCATCGAGGCGGCCGTCTGAAGGCCGCCCCCAGCTCCCGCCAGCGGCGCGGCGGGCGCGGCGCCGGCGCCGCCGCCGGCGCCGGCGCCGGCGCCGTGGGCGGCGAGGGGCCAGGACGCGGAGGTTTCCAGCTTGGGGGTGCCGTAACCGCCGGGGCCCTGGCTGACCATCCCCTGGAGCTGCTGGTTGAAGTAAAACTGCTGCTGCGGGAGGCTCCCTTGCTGCTGCAATTGGTACTGCGGCTGCGGCTGCTGCTGCCAGTCCGGCCAGCCGAGGCCGCCGGAGACCTGCGGCAGCAGCCCGGCCGCCGCCAGCGACTGCTGCCGGGCGTACGGCGACTGCATTCCGATCCCGCCGCCGCCGCCGGCCAGCGCCGGCACGAGCCCGCCGGCCAAGGCGCCCGGCGCCCACACGCCGGCGGCCCCGCCGCCGCCATCGGCGGCGGCGAAGCCGCGCCCCGGCGCCTGCGCGGACAGTGCGCCGCCGGAGCCCGAGCCATACGCATAAGCTGCGTGCCAGCCGCCGCCGCCGTTGGCGTCCAGTGCATCATATGAGCCCGCGCCGAATGGACCGGGCTTTGCAAACCGGCCGTTGGCCAGCCGCTGGGGCGGCTGCAGGGGCACCGCTACGGGGGGCCGCTTGCTGGGCGGCGGCACGCGCTGCACCGGGGGGCGCGGGCGGCGTCCTGGCTTCCGGGTCCGAGATAGCTGGGGTTGGGGGGGGTAGGAGTGGGGCGTCCCCAGGTTTGGTGTTGCTCGGCACCTGCCAACCGCGGCGCGCCCCGTCCCCTGCAGGCTGCACCCTGCTCCTGCCTCCCCCCGCACAGCCTGGGTCCCTGCGCCTGGCGCGCCTTTGCCGCCGTGCCCTGCGGCAACGCTGGCGGCAGCTGGGTGGGCCTTCACGACCCCCAAACCCCGTTCACACATGCCGGCATGCGCCACGACCCCCAAACCCCGTTCACACATGCCGGCATGCGCCAAAGGCGGGGGCCGGCGGGACGCATCGACGCGCACCTTGCGCTTGCGGGACCGCTGCTCCCCCTCCGAAAGGGACTCCCCTTCGGAGTCCCTCGACTCATGATAGGAGCTGTCGCTGTTGCTGCCGCTGGCGCGCTTCCTGGCGCGCTGCCGCACCGCCCGCGGCAGCCGCGCGCGCGCGCGGCCGGCGGCGGCCGCGGCGGCGGCGGGCGGCGCGGCGGCGGCGGCGCCAAACGGCTGCGGCGCGGCCGACGCGTCGCCGTCGCCGTCGTCGTCGCCGGCCCCGCCGCCGTCGTCGCCGATCAAGCTGCCGACGCCGTTGGCCGCCTCGGAGGGGCCCTGGTCACACGGGGGGTCCTCATCCGCGCTGCCGGCGTCCAAAAACTGGGTTGCGCGGCCGGCAGCCAGGTCCGGCCAGCTGCTATCCCCGCTATTCAGCAGCACCTCCATGCCGCCTGGTGCCCCCGCGCGTCGCACGTCGCGCGTCGCGGGCGCTCAGCCGCGCGCCGCCATCGGCCTGCGGGGTGGGGCGCGCGCGCGCGCGCGCATGTTGGTGCGCAGGGCCAGGGGCCGCGCATGCGGTCGGGGCGCGCCCCGCCGCCGTCGGGGGTCCCGCGCAGGGCGCGGCCCACGCAATCGACGGCATCTGGTCCAAACATCGTCTTGCGGCTGCCACGGCGCGCTGGCGGGCAGCCCAGGCGGGCGGGAGCCCGCCAGCGCCACGCTCCGATTGGCGGCCACCGCGCGCCCCTGGCCGGTCAGGCAGCGTCTCGATACTATGGAGAGGTACCGCTGACCCACCTCGAGCTGCCGAAGCCAGCGTCTCTCCCTCCCAGGGGCTATTCCGCGGAGCTTCTCCCGATGTATCCCTCGAGCGGCCTGCCACCGCCGCGTTCGGTGGAGTTGAGAAAATAGTTGTGGACCCCACTGGCTTCGAGCCGGGCAGCGTTCGAGCCTTGGGATCTTGGAAGCCTGCAAGAACGAAGAGTGGCGGGCCCCTGAGGCCTCGTGCCTTTTATGATCAAAAGGTAAATTAGAGGCGTCTCTGACACAAGGGCGCGGTGAGAAGCTGCGATGAACTGCGCCGCCGGCTCCGCCGCTCTTGACGAGGACTCGGGCGCGAGCAGGGCGCGGCGACCGCATGCGGGGGTGGAGCAGGGCCGGGTCGCCCCGCATGCCCTGCGCAGGTGCGTATTGCGGGCGAGGGAGGCCTGGCCAGGGCCTGGCACGCGATCGCTGCGGCGGCGCGCTGGGGTCGGCCGCCGCACGGCCGCCTCGGCAGCAGCCGCGCCGCTGCCCCGCGAATCGACCCCCGCGACGGCCCTCCCATGGGCATTCCCTAGGACCTACAGGACCACTTTTTACAGAACCGGCAAAACTCATCCACAGAGGCCGCCAGGAGATCCGGGGCGTTATTCTGCGCGCGACGCTTCCAGTGAAACAACGCGGCCGGGGCAGCAAAAGGGCGCAAAAGGGTAGCGCCGCGCCGGTGCGGCGCCGAGCCTGATCCTTGGGGGGGTCGTCGGGGGCTTTGGGGGTGCGCGGGGCCGACACGCGCCAACAATGGATTGGGTTTGGGACGCCGTGGGCCGGTCGGGTGGGAAGGAATCGCTCGGTTCGAGGCGGCGCGGGGGACGGAGGACTGGGGGGCTCAGGCGAGGCCCCACCAGGCGGGGCGCGGCGGCGGCGGCTTGGCGGCACGCGCCGCGCCGGTCAAAAGCATCGTGGGGCGTGCACCGGGTCCGCAGCCCGCTGGGGAGGGGGCGGCGGCGGATCGCGGCAGTGCTCCGGCAGCGCCGCAAAGCCGAGCGGAGGCCGGCCGTTTTGGCGGGTTGTGGGCAGGCGCGGGCCGTCGGTGGCTCAAAAACGCGCGGGTTTGGCCTGGTTGCGCGCTGGGACGGGAGTGTGTGCTCGCGGACGTGCGGCGGCGATGAGGCCGGGGCGCAGGGCTCTCGAAGGTATGCGCCGGTACCGCCGGTGTGATGGGCAGGGGGTCCGGCAGCGCGAGAGAGGGGCGCACATGTGTTTATAAGTTTGGGGTTCGATGACGCCGGGTGCAGGGGCCGCTGGCAGTCAACGACAGCGGGCCAGCGGGGTGTGGGCTGAGACAACGCGCATCTTGGTGGGATGCCACTAGGCAGGCCGGTGCACGCGCGCATGGGAGGCGCGCGGATGCATTCGCACGTTGGGGTGCGGCGCAGTCCGCCGCTTTCTCGCCCCATTAAGTCGGCGGCTGGGCAATCGCGGCGGGGGGGGTGCATATCAGGGGCACGGAGAAGGCTTTGCGTTATTTGAAGCCGCGGCTTTGAAAGCTGCCAACCCCCAATTCAGAGGGCGTGCTCGCATCAGCTCAAAGCCGGGCCAAACCCAATTCTGCTAAAGTTTTGGAGGGCTGGGGCTTCCCTTGCGTTTCAAGGGCCGCGACACGACCCTTGACGACAAGGGGACAACAGAGGGAGCACAGGCCGCGGCGCGCGGGGTCGCGGGGCGCAGAGCCGTGCGCCGGCGGGGGGGGGACAACAAGCAGGCACGCGCATTTTTGTGGGTGGGGGTAGTTGCGAATCCACGACAGGTGGGACCCCAGGGATCGGAGGGGATCTCAGGGGGTCTCGCAACGGATGGATGCCGGTGACAGCGACCAATGCACGGCCTGCCCGGCGGTTCAAGGGCGTCCGGCGGGCGGGCGCGGCGCGGCTGGCGCAACAATACGGGTGCGCGCGCGGGCCGAGCGGGCCCGGGCGAAGCGGCAAAAACACCGGCCGCTTTTTTGTGGGGGTTTGTGTGGATCGAGCGGGTCGGAAAGGCGGATCGCGCCCGGTGCGCTGGGCGCCGCAAAAAACGGCCGAGGCGGCAGCAGGCGACAGAGGGGATGGCTTGGGTTTTTATCAATGCCACGCGAGGCCAAAGGCCACTCCAAAAGCCAACGGCCGCTTGCAAGCGGAGCAAGGTGTGGTTAGGCGGTGTGGAGGGGGTTGGGCGGGGAATGCCCTGTTCTTGAGGCGCCTGGGGGCTGGTGCCCTTTGTAGTAGGCTGGGGCATCACCGCGCATCACTGCGGCATGCCGGTGGTCAGGAGTGCCGACAGCTCCCGCAGCGCCACAAACTGCTCGAGGGAGATCGGGCCGTCGAAATCCTCCCCGCTGCACAGCGCGGCAAACTGGGGGGAGCCCAGCGGCGGCGAGCCGCCCGCCTCGCCGCCCCGCGCGCCGAGGCGGCCGGCGGCGGCGGCGGCGCCGGCGCCGGGCGGCTCCCAAAGCGAAAAGGAGCCGATCGCGGCGCCGCTTTCGGCGGGCGGCATCGGGAGCAGCACCAGCTCGCCGCGGCCGCCGAGCGGCGCGCTTTCGTAGCCGCGGCCGCCGCCGCCCTGCCGGGCCGGCGCGGGCGGGGCGTCGAAGCAGGAGTGCATGGCCTCAAACGGCGCGAAGCCCCCGGCCATGTCAAAGCCAGAGGGAAGCTGCACGGCAGAAAGAGAGCCGGACGACTCGCGGCTGGCGAGCAGCTGCAGCTGCTCCCACGCCGGCGCGGCGTCGGCGGCGGCGCAGCCGTCGGCCGGGTACGCGTGCGGCTGCGGCGGCTGGCATGCCGGCCCCGAAGTGATGCTCGCCTGCAGCAGCTGTGCGCGCCTCAGCAGCTCTGACGCCGCCTCGACCTGCGCGCCCGCGTCGGGGGCCGACACCGCGGCCGCCGCCGCGCGCTGCGCGACGGCGAGCGCGGCGCTGGCGGCCTGCAGCGCGGCCGACGCGGCCGACGCGGCGGCCGCCGCCTGCGCGCCGCCGGCGGGGGGGCCGTAGCTCTGAGCCGGCGCGGGGCCGCCGGCGAAGCGCGGGCCGCGGCGCAGGTCGAAGGCCCCGCACCCAAACTGGGGGCCGCTGCAGTCGAGGGGCAGCAGGGCCGCGCCGGCCGAGGCGAACCCCCCCTCCTGCCCCAGGGGCAGGACGGGGCCGGTCAGGTGGCCGTCTGAGTAGACGCAGGCCAGCTGCGGCGATGACAGGGACGGCCCGTACTGCGTGGGCGACAGCGTCCCGCTCGCAAAGCCGCCGCCGCCGCGCGGCGGCGGCGGCAGGAAGAGGCCGGGGGGGGGGCTCGCATGGGGCTGGGCGGGCGGGAGTCGCGCGGGCGCCGCCTCGTCGAGCGCGCCTAGGCGCGGCGCAAAGGCCGGCGCGGGGCCGAAGTTGAACGCCGCGCGCCGCTGCGGGTGGGCGTCGTACGCGGCGCTGTCGAAGCTGAAGCGACGGGGCCGGCCGCCCGGCGCCGCCGCCGCCGCCGCCGCCGCGGGCGCGGCGAGCGCGCGGCTGGCGGCGGCGCGTGCCTTGTTGTGACGGCCCTTGGCGACGGTCGAGGCGCCCGAAAGGGGGATGAACACGCCTGTGCCGCCGCAGAGGTGGTGACCCTTCGTGCCGTTCTCGGCTGCCTTGTCGGCGGCGGCCCCTTCGGTCGGAGCCCGGCCGAGCTCCGCCGCCGGCCGGAGATCCTGATCGTAGCACATCTTGGAGCCTCTGCAGTGGTCGGGGGGCGCGGGGAGAAGGTGTGGGGAGAGTTCATAGTCCCGGCTTGCGACGCCAGAACACGGCGCGACGCCACCGCCCTCCGTGCATCTGCGGGTGAAAATGTTTCCCAGACTCACATGTTTCACGACGGGCCACTGGTATGGGGAAGCGCCCGCTGCCTGGGACGGCCGAGCACCGCGCCTGGTTTTCCGGTGTTTGTGATTCGGGTTTGGAGCAATGGACAACCGGCAACAATGATTCGTGGAAACAAAAAGTACGGGGAGCGGCGGACCGCGCTGCAAAATGGGCCTCGGTTCAGAGGTTCACGGCGAGCTCCAGCGTGGCTGGCGTCGGCCAGCGCTCGGCCCATTCTGGCCAACAGCCCCCTTTCCCAGCCCTTGAGCGCCGCCCCCATTTGCCCATTCTCTCGGAGCCCTTTTTTGAAGCCTGTTGGCGCGGCCGTGGCGTGCGTGCGTGGCCCGGGGTGCCGCGTCGTCGGCGCCGGCGCGCGCGCGCATTGACACCCCGCGGACTGCGGCGCGCCGCCCCTTCGGGCCGCGGCCGCCGGCCGGCCGAGCGCCTGCCCCCTTGGCCTGGGCCAACGTGTGACCGCGCTCGCGGAACGGGGCCCCACCCACACACCACGTGAAACGCATTCATCAGCTGGCCAGCCGGCATGCGTCTCGTCGGGAGAACGTGTCGAAGCGGCCCACACACACGCACAGCAGGGCAGTCTCCCGCCGCCGAGATCCTGCGCTACGGTGCGCAGGTGGTCCATGCGCCGAAAGGAGGCCGGCCCTGGTTAGAGCGCGGCCTGGCTGGACCGCGCCAGCGGCGAGGTGCCTGCGCGCCAGCGGGGGCGGCGGGGACGGAGCCCGAGCGACACCCGTTGTTTCGGCTCCATCTCGGTCTCGGCGGGCCTTCGATCATAAAAGCACTATAGTGTTTCCGCAGCGCGCCCCTGCTGCCTCTGGATCGCTGTGCGCGCCCCTCGAGCAGCAAAGCGGGAGGGCCAGGGCCCAGCGTGCCGGGATGCGCGAAAGAATGATCGACCGCCCTTATTAACCAATTATGTTCCGCTGCTGCTTCGGCGGGGCCGGCGAGGAGCTCCCCACAGCAGGGGCCACGAGGCCACTCCCCCCCTCGCCCAGCAGCAACGCGCGGAGCAATGGCTTTGGAGTGGAGGGCAAAGCGGAGGTCGCCCGGGACGGCTCTGCGGCAGCGGCGTGGCAGCGTCTCAACCCCGCCGAGATGGCTGCCGTTCAGCACACCCTTTTCAAGGTAAAGGGGGCCTCTGGGCGGGGTGAATCCTTGCCCGCGCGGCAGGGGCGGCCCAGTGGCTCGCCGCGCCGCGTCGCCCATCGCTGTCGCCGCTGCCGCCGCCGCTCGCGTTGACGCGCACGCGCCTCTGGCCCCCTTGCCGACGCGTGCCCCTCCCGACCGGCGGCCGCCGCCGCTGCCTGAATCGCTGCCCTCCCAAACAGGTCAGCGAGCTGATAGGCCGCTTCACGGAGGGCAGCGCGGAGCGGGAGGCCCCCGTGCACGCGCTGCGTAAGGCGCTCAATCTGATCGCGTCGGACTGCAACGCGTCGTACGCCAGGTGCGGCCGCGCGCCGTGCGCCCCGCATGCCGTGCCAGGGCAGCGAGGCAGCCGCGGCAGCTGCTGTCTGGCGGCGCCAGCGTGCGCCGGGCCCCACGCGCCTCGCCGCCTGCGCCCGCCCCACATCTCGCCCCGCCCCGACCCCACCCCGCCCCGCCCCGCACTGCACCGCCCCGCCCCGCCCCGGCCCGCTCACAGCCTCACGCTGCTGTCCAGCGATCAGATGTCTTACATGACACTCGGCGCCGTGGGCAGCTGCTCGCCGGCGGTTTCGCAGCCCGTGCTGGCGCACCCGCTGCCGCCGTCGGGCAGCTGCTTTGACGCGCCGGAGTGCGGCGGCGGCGACGACAGCGCGCGGCGCGGCGCGGCGGGGGCGCCGCCGCCGCCGGCCGACTGGCGCACGCTGGCAAAGGCGGGGCTGCGGGCGATCTACGGCGCGCCGATCCGGGGCGGCCCCAAGGACGCACTCCTGGGCATGCTCAACGTGGGATATGTGGAGCCGGCGGATCAGGATCTGAAGGCGAGCGGGCGGGCGGGGGGCGGCGGCGCGGGGGCGGCGAGGGCTTGCCAGGGGCGGGGGCGGCGGGAGGAGGGGGTGCGTGCCAGGGGTCGCCTGCGCGTCGCGCCGCCGCCCAGGTCTCAACGCATCCTGCGGCCGGGCCCCGCGCAACGCTTTTTCCCGCCGGCGCAGGGCGCGATGTTCCACACCTATCTGACGCTGGTGGGGGCCACCATCACGGCCGTGGCCAAGGACCCGACCCTTCAGCAGTACCTGTCGGTGTCGCGGGAGCTGCAGGTGCGCGCGGGAGCAGAGCTGGGGATTGTTCAACTGGGAACGGGATGCGCGCGCTTGCTGGCGTGGGGTGGCAGAGGCTCCGTGCACATTGCCCCTAGGGGCCCCAGCCGTGCGAGCGCACCAGCGCCGCGCCGCGCCGCGCCGCGAAGAAAGAGCCCTCTGGTTGGCGCCGTCCGCTCACGCGGCGCCTCTCCTCCCCTCCCCCGGCCGCAGGCGGCGCGCACGCTGGACGTAGCGGTGCAGGCGGCGCTGCAGCAGAGCCGCGCGGTGCTCAAGGGCCGCGGCCCCGGCGGCGGCGGCGGGTCCAGCCACCTCTGGCTGCGCATGGCGCTCATTAGCAGCGACAAGAGCGCGGCCATGCTGTTCGACGACCTCACGCAGTCGGCCGCGGTGCGCGGCCACAAGCGGCCGACGGCGACAAACAGCTTCAGCGGCAGCTTCACGATGGTGCAGCGGATCCAGGCGGCGGGCGGCCTGCTGCGCACCAACATCCCCATGCGCAGCACGATCCTGCGCATCGCGCTTACGAACAAGAAGCAGGCGCGCTGCGGGGCAGCGCGTCGGACGCGGCGCCGCGATCTGGCTGACGTGGCGGCAGTGGCAGCTGCAGGCCTGGCCTGCACCCTCACCGCGTGGCGCTTTCCACAGCCTCTGCATGCCCTGACCGTGCCACGCCGGACGACCTACCCCCAAAACCCCCGCAGGTGCTGATCCCTGATGTGCAGAAGCTGATCAACCAGC
This sequence comes from Raphidocelis subcapitata, assembly GCA_003203535.1. Lineage (NCBI taxonomy): Eukaryota > Viridiplantae > Chlorophyta > Chlorophyceae > Sphaeropleales > Selenastraceae > Raphidocelis > Raphidocelis subcapitata. Next base: position 474,236 of record BDRX01000009.1, read on the forward strand.
TGGGGGCAGTCAACACCGACCTGTTCGCGTCGCGCCACGTCCGGCCGCCGACGAGCGTGCTGCTGCTGCCGCTGCGCGCCAGCGGCGTGGGGATTTACGGCGCCCTCTACTGCCTCAGCGACGTGCAGGTGCGCGGCGCTGCCAGACCTGCGCCCGCCATGAGTCGGGTTTGGCTGCCGCGCCGCATGTCTCGCTGGCATGGCATGGCCCGGCCTGGCCTGATCTGATCTGACAGCAGCGCTGCCTCATCCCCCGGCTTGCCCCCTCCAGACGGAGTTCACTGAGGTGTCTGGCTACCTGAAGGAGGCGGCCGACCTCGTGGGCGGCGGTCTGATGCGCCTGCTGGCGGGGGAGCTGGCGCCGGAGTACGAGGTGCGCCTTGCATGGGGCTTTGCATGGCGCGCCTTTTTGGGCTGTGGGGGCCGCTGCATGCGCCGCGCTGCTGCATGGGCCGCTGCTGCATGCGCCGCGCTGCTGCATGGGCCGCTGCTGCATGGGCCGCACTGCTGCATGGGCTGCGATTCAACCGCTGCTGCATGGGCCGCGATTCGGCGGCTGTGCGGGGCGCTGCTGCTGGCCGCCTCGCCTGGCCCGCCCCAGTCCCGGGCTGATCGTCGCACCTTGCGCCGCGTGTCGGGCTCCCCCAGGCGGTCCAGGCGCTGTCAGAGGATGCGATCCTGAGCCCCGAGAAGCTGGAGGGCTCCCACAGCGGCCCCCTCTCCGCCGGCGGCGCCGAGAACTCGTCGCCGCCGCAGACGGGCCCCAGCGGCGGCGGCACGAGCAGCGGGCCGACGCCGACGCACGTGAGCACGTCTGGGCGCGGCGGCAGCGCGGCGAACAACCTGCGGGTGGACGCCTACGAATTCGGCAGCACGGTCAGCACGGCGTGCGGCAGCCTCGTGTCCACCGGCGGCAGCTTCACGGGTGAGCGCGCCGCGCCGCGGGGCGGGGCCCGCGGCCGCACGGGAGCGGCGGCGAGTGGGGTCTCGTGCGGCCGCCTGCTGCAGCAGCGCGACTGCAGCGCAGCTCGCAAGCGCTCTCTCCCGCCGCCCGCCGATCCAAGCATGCGGCCCCGCACTCTCTCAACGCGCCACGCGGCCCCGAATCGCTCCCAACCCGCGCAGGCGGCATCATCGGGGCAAGCCGCAGCTTCACCGCCCGCCAGTCCGCCAGCAGCACCGGCGCGCTCGTCACCGGGCTCACCGAGAAGCTGAACCAGCGGCGGCTGGAAGCGGCCATGCAGGACACAGAGGGCGGGGACCTCAGGGACCTGCAGCTGACTGCGCAGGTAAGGAGAAGGGGGCTGGATCGCATGCCGTAATGCACGGATCTTGCCCGCTGCACTGCGCTCCGCCGGCGGGGCGTGGCGGTGCGCATGGCGCAGCGGATGCGGGCCGCGGGACGGCGGCCCCGCATGCTGGCGGGTGCGCGCCCTACGCCGCGACCCCCCAGCGAGCCGCGCGCAAAACACCGCCCCACGCAAACCGCGCAGATCGGCGAGGGCGGCTTCGCGCGCGTGTTCAGGGGCCTGTGGCGCGGCCAGGTGGTGGCGGTCAAGATCGTGGCCTCTGGGGAGCCCGGCAACGAGCGGAGCGTGATGAAGAACGCCCACGAAATCGCGATCCTGTCGGCGCTGAGCCACCCCAACATCCTGCAGGTGCGGGCCCGGGGCGCCGCGCGCCCTGCCGCGCCGCGCGCGCGTGCTGCCTCGGCGGTTCGGGGCCTCCGCACTGGCTGACCTTTGCCGCGCACTTGGCGGCCCCTGGACCGCCTTTGACTGCTGCTGGCGTGGGCGGCCTCAACAAGACCCCCAACCCCCCAAAGCGCCGCGCCCCGACGCCCCCAAAAACCCCATGTTCCATCCCATTTTGCCCCACCCCCTCTTTTGCGCCCCTCTTGCGCCCGCAGGCCTACACCTGTCTGACTGACATGCTGGTGCGGGACGTCCTGTCAGTCTGCGTGCGCCTGCCAAACCACAGCGCGCGCGCGGAGCTGGCGGCGAGCCTGACCGCGAGCGGCGCCAACGGCTGCGGCACCGGCGAGGACGCCGCCTGCCACATCGAGGTGGGTTTGGGTGGCCTGCCTCTCGCGCCTGGTTCGCCATCATGCGCATGTGTGGGTTGCCATGGTCGACGTTCACGCTGCTGCACGCTTGTCCCTGCGCGCGTGCGCACGCATGCGCGGCGCCTGCGCATGCGTGCGCTCGGTGCTGCGCTCCGAAACAAAAAAGCTCGCCCGCCGGGATTCGAACCCGCGACCCCCAGGTCATCGAATACTGCGACCTCGGCAACCTCACGCACGCGATCCGCAACAACGTGTTCCGCCTGCCGTCGCACGCCGCGCCCGACGGCGAGGGCGCGGCGCTCGACGCCGCCGGCGCCGACGCGGCGCTCGGCGTGGGCACGTTCAACAGCGGCATCGGCGCCGCCGCCGCCACCGCCGCCGCCGCCGCCGCGGACGCCGCCGTCGCGCGCGAGCGCGAGCGGGAGCGCGAGCGCGAGCCGCTGCGCGTCAACCTCGCCACGCTGCTGCTGACGCTGCTGGAGGTCGCGGGGGGGATGGCATACCTTCACCGCATGGGGGTGGTGCACTGCGACCTCAAGCCGGCCAACGTGCTGCTTAAGAGCAGCAGCATCGACAGGAGGGGCTTCACGGCCAAGATCTCGGACTTTGGGCTGTCGAGGTGGGCGGTTTAAAACCTCCAAGGGGCCGTTTGAACGGGGCCTGGCCGGACTGACCCAAACACAACCTGCGCAACGCGGCGGCGCACGCTGGGATCTCCCAAACCCGACCCAATCCAAGCGCCCGGCCTGAAGCAACTCCCGCCCCTTCCGTGTGCCGCAAACCGCCGCCGCAAACCGCCGCCGCAAACCGCCGCCGCAAACCGCCGCTGCAAACCGCCGCAACCCGCCGCCGCAAACCGCCGCTGCAAACCGCCGCAACCCGCCGCCGCAAACCGCCGCAAACCGCCGCCGCAACCCGCAGGGTCGAGGACGACGAGACCTGCGCCACCTTCCCCTTCAACTCCTGCGGCACAGCGGCCTACGTCGCGCCAGAGGCGCTCGTCAGCAGCAAAAAGGCGCGCCCCGTGCTTGCGACCCTGCCGCGGCCGGCGGCTGCGGCGCCGCGCGTGCGCGCCTGCCTTTGCGCTCCCGCGTGCGCAAGGCCCCCAACGCCCGCCGGCGCCGGCGCTAAACCCCGGTCGAACCCCGGTCAAACGCAGGTCAACGCCAGCGTGGACGTGTACGCGTACGGCATCATCATGTGGGAGCTGCTGACCGGGCAGCGGCCGTACGGAAGCATGAAGCAGCAAAAGGTGGGAGAGCCGCCTGGAGGGGGCTGTTTCGGCGCGGCGCGGCGGGCCGGCGCGGGGCATGCGTTTGCGGCGCGTGCGCAAGGACAACTGATTGCCCGGCCCGGCCGGCGCGGCGCCGCTCGCAACGCGCCCACTCCCCACTCCAATCCCCCCCTCTCAACTCAGCACCGCCCCCCCCCCCCTCCAAAAAACAACGCAACTCTGTGTTAACAGGTGGTGGAGGAGGTGGTGCTGCGCGGCCTCCGGCCCAAGTTCCCCCGCGGCACGCCCCCCGCGTACGAGGCCCTCGCCGCCGCCTGCTGGTCCGCGCAGCCAGCGCAGCGGCCCCCGTTCTCCCAGGTGATTTGGCAGCTGCAGACGATGCTCACAACCGCCGAGGAGGCCGAGGCGGCGGCGGCGGCGAGCTGCGGGCTGCTGCTGGACACCTGGAGCCTCGCCGGGGGCAGCAGCAGCGACGCGGGGGAGCGGGCGGCTTCGATGGGCGGCTCGCTCGTCGCCCCCGGGCCGGGGCCCCCGGGCGCGGCGGCGCAGCCCCCGGCTCTGCCGCCGGCGGGCGGCCTGCGGCAGCGGGTCAGTTTTGACATGGGCTCCCACGCGCGCGGCGCCAACGCGCCCGGCGGCGCCGCGGCGCAGGAGCTCTCGCCGGCGGCCGACGCCGCGGCGGCTGGGCAGCCGCAGGAACCGCAGCAGCAGGGCCAGCAGCAGCAGCAGCAGCAGCAGCAGCAGCGCCAGCGGCGGGCGTACCAACGGTCCCTGAGCGCGCTGGGCCCGTCTGGCGGCGGCTACGTGATGCGTCAGCACCTGATTGAAGACGTGGAGACGGCCTGGAGCCGCGTGCTCGCCAGCCAGGCCGGCGGCCCCGCGGCGATACTCCAGGCGCAGGCGGCCCGCATGGCGGCCACGCTGCACGCGGGCGGCGTGAGCTCGGCGGGGCACCTGCAGGTGCTGCAGCAGCAGGCGCAGATCGCGCAGCTGCAGACGCAGCTGCAGGTGCAGGCGGCGATGCTCCAGAGCTCGGCCAGCGACGGCGGCGGCGCGCCCGGCGCGGCGGCTGCAGCGGCGGCGGCGGCGATGATGCAGGCGCAGCAGGCGGCGGCGGCGGCGGCGCAGCAGCAGCAGATGCGGCGGCCGCCGGCGCGGAGGTCAACGTTTGCGGCTCCTGGGTCATACGGGTATGGGCCGGCGGTGCAGCAGCAGCAGCAGGCGCTGCTGGCGCTGCAGCTGCAGCAGCAGATGCTGCAGCAACAGCAGCAGATGCAGCAGCAGAAGCAGCAGCAGCAGCAGCAGCAGATGCAGCAGCAGCAGCAGCAGCAGCAGCAGCAGCAGCAGCAGCAGCAGCAGCAGCAAGCAGGCCCCCTGCAGCCGCACGAGCCACCGCCGCCGCCGCCAGTGCGCGTGCAGCCCCTGACGCCGGATCAGCTGCAGCAGGGAGCGGCGGCCCCGCCGGTTGCGCCGCTGCCGCAGCAGCTGCAGCCGCTCGACCACCCTCAGCAGCAGCAGCAGCAGCAGCAGCAGCAGCAGCAGCAGCAGCAGCAGCAGCAGCAGCAGTCCCAGGCTCACCACGGCCAGTTCCAGCGCGCCCACAGCGCAAGCGGCGGGAAAAACTCGCTGACCGCCGCCGAGCGCCAGCGCGCGCGCGCGCAGCAGACGCAGGAGGCGATCGCGGCGGCGGCCGCGGCGGCGGCGGCGGGCGGCGGCTTTGGGAGCGGCTTTGGGGGCTTTCACTCCTCCCCCCAGCCGCTGCAGCCACCGGTCGTTCCGCTCTCAGCCGCCCAGTTCGCGGCGGAGCAGCACCGCAGCGGCGCGCACCTGGCGGCCCCCGGAAGCTTCCCGGTGCCCGGCGCCAGCGGCCGCCGCAGCTTCAGCGCGGCGGCGCCGGGGGTGGCGGGCGCGGGGGCCGACGGGGACAATTTGGTCGGCAGCTTTGGCACCCGCCGCAGCAGCGAGGTCGGCGCGGCGCGGGCCGCCATGATGCGGCAGGCGGTCGCCGCGGCGGCCGTTGCGCACAGCCAGCAGCAGCAGCAGCAGCAGCAGCAGCAGCAGCAGCCGCCGCCGCAGCAGCAGTAGAGGCCACAGCAGTGCGCCCCTCACCCCCAACGCACCCCGGCCGCCCGCCCCCGCGACGGGGCGGGCAGAGCCATCCACTGGTCACTGCCCCCGGCGCCGGCGCCGGCACGCCGGCGCAGCGCCCCGCCCCGGCCGCGCGCGCGCCTGCTAGGCTGCGCACGTCGGCGCGGGCGCCGGCGACTGCGCGGCTGCTGCCGCCTGGCCCTCTGAACCCGCCCGGCGGCTTGGCCGCGCAGAAACTGTGTTTCAACCCCTTTCGAGCCTATTGTGGGCGCTATTCGAAACCGCGCGCGCACGCGCGCGGCGCATGCATGCTGCATCCACAAGGCCCCGGACTGACACTGCAATGCTCACCCCTGGAAACCGCTGCGCCATCGATGCGCGGCGCGCGCGTGCGCCCCGCGCGCGCGCGCCCGCCCGGTTGGGTGGCTGCCTTTGTGTTGCGCCGCGGTTGGCTGTTTAGTCTGCGCGCCGGGGGGCGCCCCATCGCCAACTCCCCGCTGAGCGCTGCACATACGCCACAACCCCTCCCTCACTCTCTGTCCTTTTCGGCGCCCCGCCTCGCGCGCGCGGCCTGCGTCGCCCGCGCACAGGCTCTGATTAGTCCGCCTGAACCCCCTATTCGCGCCGCGCGCGCGGCCGCGCCCGCCCCCGCGCGGCGCGGCCGCGCCCGCGGGGCGCCCCAAACACAAACGCCCCGCCGCCCGCCGCGCGGGCTTCCTACGTCGACCCCAGATGCGGGCCGCGCGGCGCGGCGGCCCCGGCCGCGCCAATCCGGGCGGCAGCGCGGAACCAAACGCCCCGGGCGGATTTCGCCCCGCCCCGCCCCGCCGGCGGGGCCGTCCGGACGCGCGCCCTAGCGCCCCTGCAACGCAGGGCTTGTCCTGGGTATTGACTGCGCCTTACATTGTTAACTAATCGAGGGGGGATGGCCTTCTGTAAACTGCTGCCTTCTTTTTGAGGCGCTGGCTGGCCGGTGCACACATTTCGAGGTGTGAGGAAGGGCTTGCGCGGGCTGCAAGCAGCCTGGCGGGCGGGTCTGCATGCGCAGTGCAGCAGCAAGAGCAACCGGCAGGGCGGGGGAGCCGCAGGGCGCAATGCACCGGCCATAGCGGGGCGGCGGGGTGCGGGGAAAGCAAACGGCCCAGTCAGGCGATTGGGGAGCGCACTGGCAATGGCTCGTGCGCGGGTTGCTGCGGCGCACAGTGCAGTCCCCCCTAAGCCAAAAAAACGCTGCGGCCGTGTAACATTTGTTGAAGGCGCAAAAGCCTGTGCCGCGCCAGACAGATTGACGGCGCCCGCATCAACGCGGCGCCGCGGCGCGTCACAGCGACGGCGGCAGCTGCCGGGGCGCGCCGGGCGGGGGGGCGTCGAACGGCCGGAGGGCGTCGCCCGAGCCGGTGGCGCCGACGGACGCCTGAACCGGCACAAGCCGCGCCATCCCGCCGCCGCCGCCGCCGGCACCGTCGCGCGGCCCCGCGGACGCGCCGCCGCCACCCGCGGCGGCCACCGCGGCCGCGGCCGCCGCCGCCGCAGCAGCAGCAGCCGCCGCGGCGGCGGCGGCGGCCATGCTCGAGGCCACACCCGGCTGCAGCAGCGCGTCGAGCGCGCCGCCGCCGCCGCTGCCGTGGCGCAGCAGCGCCACCGCTGCGGCGAGGTCCGCCTGCTGCTGGGCGCAGTCCAGTTCAAGGGGCCCGCTGCTGCTGCCGACCTCGCTGCCGCCGCCGCCTCCATCACCGTCACCGTCTCCTTCCCCGCCGTCGCCTTCCTTGTCCCCCGCCGGGACGCACTCTAGCAGGATGTGCGCCGGGTCGCGCTCGGGCGCGTCGTCACC